>JAQFVV010001015.1:0-130901 GCA_028023455.1 Epiperipatus broadwayi | reverse complement strand
TTTATAGGAAGATGTGAAGCATGGATTGGACTTCAGATCCATTGCTTCAACAGTTATAAATGTTCCTTATAAAATTTACTTGATCATTCGAAATATATGGAATTGATATCCATATTTTTATTAGCAGGAGAATCAATATTATTATTAATATTTATATATATTATAAGTAAAACAAATGCAATAGTAACTCAGTCTAATTACATTACAAAGGTGCATCAAAAAATTTTGTTTAATAAAAAACTCCATAAATTGAGTAATAAATCTATAAATTGCCATATGAGTAGGTCTATATATACTAGATATAACACAGTGTCAATTTAGTATATTGGTATAAACAATTAAAAGAAAAATTAATTTACACATTTAATTACATTATTTATAAAGAAAAGTTACTTTGTAGTGAGTGAGAAACAATAAAATGAAAAAAGGTACTAGTCAAGCATTGGTGGCCGAGTGGTTAGCACAGCTGCCTTACAAGCAGTTATTCCAGATTCACTTCCTGGCCAATGCTTTGACACATGAAAAAAAAGAAAAGGGGTACTACCATTTAGTCAGCAAGAGCTAAATTATCGTGTGTGGTGGTGCTTCTTGAAAATTTGTGTTCTTTTTTAAATTACGTAAAAACTAAAAGCATAATGTCAACAGAAATTGCAGCATTTGATACTCCTCTTTATTACCCTTCCAATGATATATGTTGCATTGATGTCGGATAAAATTTGAATTTTTTACAATTATTTTTACATTTTCTGATCAATTTACTACTTTCCACGAAGCAATAAAGGCAGAAAATCTTTATCAGCCTTATAACCCAAATATAATGAGTTAAAAATATGCTGATAATTAGGTTATGAAGGCCTTCAATTTAACATAAACATAGTCATGGAATATCATAAGTTTTTATTTTAAAATATTTTAATTTTTTTTAAATTACTTGATAATTTGTTTGTATTGGTGAGTGTACTATATGCTCTTTATTATACAAATATTTGAAATAGTCACTTTTCACATAGCTGGAGTCTGATTGTAAATATATCATATACAAGTTGTTTTGCCGAATATCGTTAAGTTATTAATTTTTAATATTTTAATTTTTTAAAAATTATTTGATAATTGGTGGGGGTGTACTATATAATATTAAATCATTTATGCTCTTTATTATACAAATATTTGAAATACAGTTAGTATTAATATACTTGGAGTCTAATTTTAAAATATATAGTATACAAATTCAAATATAACAAACATTGTTTTGCAGAAGAATATCGTTATTAATTTTAATTTTTAATATTTAATTTTTTTTTAATTATTTGATAAATCGTACATTAATTTGTTTGCATTTGTAGTGCTTGTTATAACAAATAATGATTTACATATATAGAGCAGTGCAATTAAATTGAGTGAGTGCAAACCTCTTAAGCGCTTGTGACTATTAGTAACCAATCAGATCTTAAGCACTGGAACAGAGAATTTAACAAGGAAAGAGTGGTTCCCACTCTCTTCTTTACTTGTCTTTCTATATATTCAAGCCAGTGCAAAGTACTTATATCGAAAATTTTAAAAAGTAATATAATAATCAAATGTACAATGGTTATGCATACACCACATGGAATTGTATACACAGACAAAGAATCAAATTCTGATTCTTGCCTATGCCTTGATACTCATGTTGTGGAGTCAAGCTATATGTAAATAAATTATATATTTGAGGGACAATAAATTTAACAAGATAGCATCACCAGTGTGCATAAAAAATATAAATATCACTAATTTACACAAAAAAATATAAAATGAAGAGATGAAACTCATTTTATCAGTGATACAGACAGTAACCTACAATTTCTAGTTTAGATAGACAAGAAGCCAATTTCTCTGATGACAAATGCATTTTCATCATCTGGAAATGATTTGTTTTGTATCTTTTATTAGGATGAATCTTTTTCTTGTAGATGCTTTTGAGATTTGTCACCCTTGGGGTCCAAGATAAAAATGAAGAATTCTTTTGCGTATACTTTTGGAGATTCTGAAGCTATGGATTATCTCAGGTAAGAAGTATTATATATATATATATATATATATATATATATATATATATATATATATATATATATATATATATATATATATATATATATATATATATATTGTGCCCTTTTGTATGGGTCTCCATAAATTGTTATATCAATTTGTTAAAAATTTTAAATTTAAGATATATTATAGCTATATGATGTTGATTTTATTTCTAATAATCTTTCAAAAGTTTAATCAAAGTAAACTATGAATATTTGATATGTGAGATTGTGCTAATATTTGGGAGAGACGTTTCAATAAAAAAAATGATAATATTATATGGTTGGAAAAACTGGCCATGATTGATACTGCATTAATAAGTTTTGTAAATAAATGTTTAAAGCTAAAAGTTTTAAAAAAGACAAGTTAAAATTAAATGCATATATATTTATTGTTGATGAAGATTAATATTTAGTAAGTGAATATAAATATTTTTGTTATTAAAAGTATATAATAGAAGATTAATATTTGATTTTATAATATTGAATTATTATTTTAAAGTTGTTATAATATATTATTTGTTTTAAAAAATATTTATTTTATAAAATCGAATTGTTAGTTTATTTTTAGATAATTACAAGCGTTTATATCTGTGTTGTAAGTCAGGTGACAGATAGACATATGTACACATATGCTTGTAAGTTTTTTTTAGTAAAGTTATAAAACTGTTTTAAAATTCTATTATAAAATTTATAAATATTATATTGGCTATCACGAGATAAAAATAAAAATAATTAGTGTGAAATATTAAAACTGATTTTTAAAATACTGTTTAAAAATATAATGAATAAATATAGACTTAGTTTGTAGAAAAATAGTCTTATAAAAATTAAAAGTGAAATAAAGTAAAACATATGTTTTTAAAAAAAAAATGCTTAATGGATTTAAATAAATGATAAAATTAATTTAAGAATTAAATAATGTAATAAATAATAAATATTAAATAAGTCATTATTTATTTTTAATTTCGTATTGTTGGTAAGATATGTAAATAGGCTAGCAAGGTGATTGTTTAATTTACCAATCAAGTGGGTAATTTCTTCCAGTATAAAAACCGAGGTTCAATTGTTCAGAGGGTGATTGGAATTTTTTTAAGTGAAGTGTTCTATTAAATATAGCTAAGTAAAAAAAATTATAGACGCTCTCGTAATAGTTTCTTAATTTATAAGAGTGTAGTTCTAAATAATTTTATAAAAGTTTACCGTTTAATATGCAGTGCTAATTTATTTATAGTTCCCTATTGATCGTCTCTATCGAAGCTCAATTTTACTATCAAATAATCATGAAAATATCGTATATCGATAAAATGTGTTGGAAACTTTATATTAAAAATATAGTGAACGCTGGATTAACTAGGAGAATTACTAGTTGGATAAAAATAATATATTGGACATTATATGAATTTAAAAGTTGATTATAATTGATTTCTTATAAACAAATATGTTAAAGAAAGATAAATACTTCTTTATGAAGAAAGTATTTTTAAATTACATATTTTAATATATCTTTTGGTAAAGATATGGAGGTTAATAATAATTGCAGAAATACTTGCCTTATTAAGTCTTTGTTGTTTAAAAGACTAAATTTCGATAATTTTAAAAGGCAGATAAATCGGAAAATTAATTGATAAGTAAATACCTATAATAAAAAAAAAAAAAAAACGTTATAATATTTAAATTCTATATGCTGGTTATATAGAAAATTTTAAAAAATGTTTTGCTGAATATTTAAAGAAATACGCATAGAAGTATACGAGGATATCCAAGTCAATTTTTATAAAAAACTTAAATTAAACGTTTAACTATTGATTAATCCTAGGAAGACAATAACTTTTAAATAAATCCGGAGCCTATAAACTGTTTTAATTATTATTTTGTTTCTTTATGGTGGAACTTATTTTATTTTATTTTTTTTAAAAAAAAAAAAAAAAGTTTTTCCATTTATTTCATAAAAACTGTTTAAACACGTGATGTACCGGAAAAGGATGTGATGTTGATAAAATTTTGTGCCTAGGAAAAAAAGAACAATTGTAGATGGAAAGAAGACACCGTTGGATTTTATGTAACATATTTTGTTTTCTTAACTAACATAGATATTTAATTATTTATTGATCTATCAAAGATAAGAGAGGTACATTTTAAAAGTAATTACACATTAATATAACACTTAATTTCATAAAGTTTATTTTTTTTATATAATTTTACAACACATAATATTTTAAGAATAATTGTTGAGTATAAATGTGATATTATTTTGTAAAACTATAATCCTGGAGGACATCGTTTGGCTGATTATAAATTGGAGTATCATTTATGGTAATAATTATATAATATTAATAATTTAATGTATTTTTGCTTTGTTTTCTTTAGATAAACCAAGTATTATTTGATTGTTGAGTGAATGTATAAATATTTAAAGAATATACACGCATAATATTATCAATAATAGTTTTATTTTAATATGCATACTTTATTCTATAATATAAATTTATTACAACGTAATAAGAGTTATCCAGAAATAATTATATGATTCTTTCGTGAATAAACTTTAATGTTTCTGTTACAATATTAGGAATTTGATTTATTATATTAGTATGAGTCATTTATATTTATTTTCAAGTTAGTAAGAAGTAGAAAAAAAAGATATATCTATATTTTTTTTATTTTTTATTAGACAAGTTAAATTAATTTTATATAGAAAGTTATATTTTGTTTGAAGGGTTTATCAGATATAGATGATGAAATATAATAGAGTTTGGATAGTCATTTTTTTTAAAAAAAATTGGTAAGCTGATACTGAAGTTAAATAAGATCAGAATGATATTTGAAGATAGGATTTTATTAAGAGGGAATAGGAATAACAAGTAGAGAAGAATAATAGTTTAAATGGAAAAGAATCATAGAATTTTATTTTAATATAATAACTTTATAAAATTGGTAATTTATAAATAAAAATTTTGTCTTCACAAAATTGTTGAATAATTTTAAAATATTATTTTAAGAAAAGAACATATATGTATTGCATATTTTGGTAAGACATATATTATGAAATTACATCAGAATGAAGTAAATAATTATGTAATCAATAAAAGTTACATAATATTGTAAAGTTATATCAATTTATACATTAGTTGATCTTTAGTTAATGCTAATAATACATGTAATACATAATAGTTACATTATAATAGAAATAGCTAGAATACTTAAATGGAGTAGCATTTTAATTATTAAAGTTTGTTTATTTTACATGTGCTACATAAGTGATATTTCACATAAAAGCCTTCTATTGTACTAAGTGATTATAAATGATATCTAGTAAAATATAAGTTCATAGACTCAATTACATGTTACTAATAAAACATTTAAGAAATGTATGGATTATTTATTTTGGATTATAGAAATAACAACAATGTAAGAATCTTGTATTATTATTATTTTTCTTATTTTTTATTTTCTTGATTTTCCACTTATAATGTAAATAATGTATATAAGTTGTTTATTAAAGTTGATGTAAATAAATTTGTTTAAGTTGTTTTAAAAGTGTGTCGAATTCATTATTTTGCACCACAGCATTTGACAACAGATAATTTGAATAAAACATAATATTTGCACAATATGAATTAAATTATTATTATTATTTTTAAAAAGAAATACAGTATTTTCTTCATATAATTTATAGAAATTCATTAACATTAGCATATTATGTTATAATGGTCACAAAATAATTATAATGCACAATATAAGAGTATAATATTATTTATTGCCACATATTATTAAATTATAAGATTTTATTATATTCTTAATTTAGATACTATATGAAGATAAAAGACATGTAGATGATTTACTTGTTTTCTTAATGATTAGTAGTATAATAAAATAAATGAGGTTAACTTATACACTGGAGATTGTTATTTAGTTATTTATTATTATTATAGGTTAGGTGTAATTAGGTCTGATATTAAATCCCTTATCATGCCTATCTGCAAGAAGTATTATTACTTTAAGATAATTAAAAGAACCTGAGATTATTTAGTTATATTTCTTTGATAAAAGATTGAGATTTATTTATTACTATTATTGAAGTTAGTTAATTTTTTATAAAAGACATAGGAATGCTATACATGTATTAGTGAAATAATAAAGAGGTAATAGTATTCTTATGCCATTGAGATAATGTCTTAGAAGACATAGGCTCAATGTAAATTCATATTACCACTTGTAACTTCACTTCATAGTCTCATGATTTAATAAATACTTATTTAGTTAGTGCATGATATTGAACTATATTAATTTTCTGTTAGTTGTACTAAATCTGATAAGATATAGTATTATAAAAATATATTAATAATAGTTATACATATTTTAGTCGAGCATAACAATTTAATTGAGCTAGTCATATTTGAAGTTATATTACATTTCTGGAAGTGAGGGTACAATATATATATATATATATATATATATATATATATATATATATATATATATATATATTCCGATCTATGTATATTGTTTGAAAGATAATTTCCTGAAGAGTGCAAATAAATTATCAATGAATATGTAATTTAAACTTAGTTAATGATAAATTAGAAATTATGAACAAACAATAAAGTAATAATTATGTCAGATGTTGAAATTTTTTGCCTTATTTTTCAATTGTAATCAGTATTTGTCTTAGCCTTATTGTTTTCCTTGGTTTTTCTAGTTTCTATCAATGTAATGTTTTTTGCTCTAACATTATTAAAACTGAAGTTATTGTGAAAGTTGTGTCTCAAGTCAGATTTTTAAAAATTCAATATGGAGGTCTCACCAGTCAATAAGCTAAAAGAAAAAAAATGGTTTTCATGCATGCAAGAATTTGAAATGTATACCTTATAAAAATTAAAGAATTTTGTGAACTTTTTGATCTACTTTTTAAATGGATTTTTGAATAAGCAACTTGCCAATTCTTAAAATAAATTAAATTGCTAATCTAAATATATTCCCTAAAATGATGGGTTAATAAAAATAAGTAAGTTATCAAATCAGTAATCTTTTTATCTACTAACAACCAAAGAAAAATAAATTATCTTTTTGTTCACTAATTATAAAATGATGATGTAATCAAAAAATATCTGTAAAATTATTTGTTTCCACAACATGTTGTAAAAGAAATGAAGAAAATGTTTATCAAAAAAACATATTGTAAAGAAACAGATGTTAAAAATAAATGTTTCATTTGAAAAACATCCTGAGTAAAGCAATAAGTATGAACAACATCAGATAAAATACAAATAGATCAGAAACAAGAAACTAGAGCAACCTACTCTAGTCTATCATAAATCTTAACTCAAGAAGCAGTATTGTAATGAAAGCCAAGCAGAAAATAAAAATCATTGATTAAAGTAGTTGTCCACTGTAGTTTGGATTGCAGTATCTTGCTGCCATTAAAAGTATTTTCAGAACTAAATTCTAGCACAGCATTTATAACATTTGCCAGAAAAAGACCATCTAATACATGCTTTAGCTAAATTAAAGAGCTAAGCCTACTAATATATGGAGTATTTGAATTAAGTTCAGGCCCATATGATTTTTTCAGTTGGAGAGCTGACTTTAAAGACATGTAGATGTCTAAAAGTTTCAGATCTTCTTCTAACAATTATCTTTTAGATAAATGCTTTGCTTGAGTTGGTTTTTTAGATCTAATGTCCCAACTCCTCACTGAAAAGACCCATAGGTCGAAACTGGTCTGGGGATGGGGACAATCCAAGATAAAAATGATTTGAATGCCTTCTCTTGTAGTAGCATTTATCATAAATAAAAAAAAGCTTGTTTAGAGTTATTAGTACGCTCTTAATTATATATATATATATATATATATATATATATATATATAGTTAGAAACCAATAATGACACATCAAAGCATCCAGAGTTGCAATTGGATCCAGAGATTCACACTGACATTTTCTAAAACCAGCTATTGTCTGCTTTAATCTAGCTGTGAAGAAAGAAATGGACTAAACACAAAGTCTATCATAACTAAAGACTATAATCACCAATACCACTCAATACACCATCTAACATCACCTGTGCACTTGAAGGATAACTAGTAACTTTGGAGGAATTAATGGGGACACATTTATAAATGTAGTGAACAATATATGCCAAAAATCATGGTTTCCAACTTTTTTAATTTTTTATGTAGTGAGATTTTATTAATACAATTATTCTAAGACCTTAAATTTAAAATATCTCATTATTATCTTTAATATTTTGTCTAAATAGTAAAAATTGCAAATAGATAAATAAAACTTTTATATATTTATTTTTAATACATTGTTTTTTCTTAATATATTTAGTTTTTGTTGGCTTATCAAATTCAAACTAAACATTATGCTATTTACATTATTTATTCTATTAATATCCCCAACTCTGAGAACTCATGCAATCCATTGGGGAGATATGCAAAGATGATGGTAGTAATTTATTAATGATGATAGTTGGGAATTAATAAGTTTTTCAGAGGTAAAACATTTTATTTGAAAGATTTGGCACCTTTGAGTTTTATTTTTTTTATTTATTGAAACTAGAAAAACAAATTAAAATTACTTTTTGGAGGACTTATTCTTAGTTTAACATTGAGTGGTAGATTATAAATCAACATCATTACAGAGTTTGGATAATCACTTTTAACTAAATATTATCACTGCTCAACTTGAGCTAAAATTTACTATTATATAATTGTGTATATTGGGAAAGTCTAAAATTATACTATATATATATATAATGTGTGTGTGTATTTTAAATATATTTAAAACAAACATTCTATCATATTCTTAAAATAAATGAATAAAGTCATCTGATAAAAACAAATAACTTTGTGCTGAACCAATACTCTTCAATTGACCTAGGTTACATTTTATTATGTATGTCTTGAACAATTGTTTAGTATTTATCAAAATAAAACTGTTACATTTAAATCTACAACTGCCAAAATTTCTGTGCTGCTTACAACGGTGATACTAATTATCTACTTCAGTTTGATGCACACATGCCGTCACATTCTAATAAATAAAATTAAAAATAAAAGTTCGCAGATAAAAACTTTTTTAAGAATTAAAAATTGAAAATTAAAGTCATTTAAACTTTATATATATATAAAATCGCACAGATGAAAAATTATTAAAATAAAACTTTTATTAAAGAAAAAAAAGTATTTTAAAACTAAATTTTCAGAAAAAAAAAACTTAAAAGATTTAAAGATAAAAATATATCTTTAAAAATGTATATAATTTAATTAAAAATAAACTAGAACTTGGGCATCTCAAAATTTATAAGTAAATGTCAGATAGGAAAGCAAAAACAATAGGAACAGAATGGACAATGAAAGAAATCCCTCAGGATATGCACCTCAACAAAAGGATCATCATCATGATGATGTATGGTTGAGTTAATTTGTAAAATTAATATAACAAGAAAAAATGCAAATAAAATATTAGAGGTGTACTATATGTGTTAGTGCAGAGAGAGTTGAAGAAGAAGAGATTGAAAAGATGGACTCCTTAATCCCTTCAGTTTTTCTTAAAAAAAAGAAATGACATCATTTTTCCATATTGCAGACTACAGGCTATCAGGGCCTGGAAATAAAATACCAGCTAAAGTAAAAGATCTCTGGGTGAATCAATAAAATGGTCAACAGCATACTAGTCTCCCCATGACATCGGGACAATTAACATTGAATCCCAAATGGCAAGCAACTGTTAAAGATAAACTTTTTAAAACCGTAAGAACCATATATATATAACGAACATAAATTTTTAAAACCGTAAGAACCATATATATATAACGAACATTAATTCTAAAACTTTCCAGTATTTGAAAACAATAAGAACTCTAATTTCCTATCTGACTAAATTATTTATTAATGATTTTTATTGAATGTATTATTTTTTTAAATCATTTCCATTAATTTATTTTTTTCATTCTTTTAAGTTTTTATTATGATTTTTTTTTGTTGTTTTTTTTTTTCTATTAAGTAAACTTTTAATTAAATCATGTTACATTTAAGTTGGCAAGAAGGGCTGCATAGACTTGTAAAATTATGTTAGTTTAAGGGAGAGTAAATCTTAGGTGATTTGTTTCATAGTTAAATTGGGTTAATCGATTGGATATATTGGTCTAATTAGTAAATGTAGTATGAAGATCTACTATGTGCAGGATCACATTATACACCGCACTTGGGCAAAATAAGTCCCATTTTATACTGACTATCGGAAGCAGATGTATTCTCTGCTTCTTGGATCACCCCTTTAGCCTATGGAATGGGATAGTAAGACAGCAAAAAGAACCGCAATACCTTCCTATGGAGTTTTTTTATTGTTTTTCTCACAAGACAGATGTAACATTCTGTACTGGATGAGAAACAATTTCTTCTCTCTAACCATGCTGTTCAGATGTGCATTCCTGACAGTATGGTATTGTGCTGTCATATTCCTGCTGCATTGAATACATCGATATATCAGATAGATTGGCGTTGGTTTGACTGTGAACTTTTGGCCTAAAGTTAAATCAGGGATAGAATATTTTCATTTCAAATGCAATCTATGTAGTCTATTCATACTCAACACTCAAATAAAATATTAAATTCATCTGTGTGAACTTCTAAAATAAAAAGTTAAATTGTAAATTAAATTTTAAAGTAAAATTTATACTAAAATAATAATGCTAAATTTTATATATATTTAATAAATGTTTGTGTGTGTTATTACTAGCAGTGGCTTCTTTTATTTACTTTTTTTATATTAAAACTTATCTCTGTTGCTTCAAGAGCTAGTGACTGGGGCTGATGGTCGTAATAAACTATATATGTAAAAAATTCGATCTTAACTTACGTATCTGCCTACTATATAAATATTCCAGGTTTAAATAGCCTGGCGGCACCCTGTTTGGAAAATATGGTAAGACTTGAATTATTCCATTAAATCCCTGACCGTTATAATATATATATATATATATATATATATATATATATATATATATATTGTAACCTTTTGATTGGTTATCTATGACATGAAAGGAAAATAAAATGTATATTATAGCATCAAAAGTTTAAATTTAAAATAATTTATTTTAAAATTATTGTAATAGTATATTTTAAGTATATACTTTTAATATTAAACTTTATATTTAAATTCAATTAATAATAGCATATATTAAAAATATAATTATATTTAATATTTTAGTCTTAAAGAAAGGGTTTAAATTAATGTCATTTGTAAAATATTATTAATTTTAATTATTTTAAATAGAGACAGAAAAATATTTATTTGAAAGTTGTAATTGTTGATTTGGGATGTTGACCAATGAGATTTAAATAAGTAGTTTTCTGACAACACTTTATCCTGGGGTTTCTAAGAAAAAGAGAGAAGCAAATGATAAAAGGTACAGATTCATGAAAAAAATAAAACATGTAGTTGTTTCAATATTTTTCTCAGTAAAGTTATAAAATGTTTTTAAAATATTTAAAGTGTTAAATGGTAAAATAATATTTAAAAAGCTGACTATGGATATAATATATTTTATAGCAATTGTTAATGTCATGGAGTGAGTTCAAACCAGTTTTTTATTATGACATAACTGCAATCCTGATCATTTACTTATAACTAAAATGATATTTAAAAGAAGTTTAAAAAACAAACCAAAGTTTCTTTTCTTATTTGAGATAATCATAAGAAAGAAAAGACAACTACATTTCCTCAATGAAGAGATATCTGCATTCACATAAGAAAACATTCATTTATTTATGTCAAATTAAATAAACTTATTAGTCATATATTAAAAATACGAAACAAGTCTAAAATCTCTAGAAATAAATTTTTAAAACTTGTAAAAGTATTTTATCAGATGTTAAAAATAATGACTTAGTTGAGAATGATAAGTCTCAATAAAATTAATACTCTGTTTGAATTGAACAATTGATGTGCGATAAATAGCTTGAAAAATTTTGAAGAAGAAAATGTTTAGCATATATTTAATAATGAAAAAAGACAGATAAAAAATGAATTAATATTTCTCATGTCTTAATAGAAGGCAAAATCTTATTATATTATTATAAGAAAGGAATAATAAAAATGAGAAGGATAATCGAAAAAGTCTGTTTAACTTTTTAATAGTAGATGACCATCACAAAGATGATACTATATTAAATGAATTTATTCATATGTACTTAAATTTTACAAGATTAATAAGTAAGAGGAAAGTAAAGAAATAACTGAAGAAAACTTATTGATGAATTAATTAAATATGTTTTAAAGTTTTGTAATGTGGAAAATAATGTGAAGTTATACTGAGAAGATTTATTAAACTCTTTCATTGGTGTATTTTTCAAGGGCATGATTATTTACATATAAGTTTAAACTAGTCAAGAAGGAAATAATTTTTATGTGAAATCTGATATATAAGGTTAAAAGATTTTTTTTTATTCTTGCTTAAAAAAGTATTTTTAAAGATATGAAGAGGGTATACATGACTTATGACATAAAAATGTGTGGGGGTATAGTACTTTAACTTTAAATATACATTTTTTTTTAAAAAATTGAGTGTGGTAAAATGTGTTGTAGAAGTATTTCAAATTTATTATCATAAAGTATATTTGAGAATGGGAAATAAACTAGTGGTGATAAGTAAAAATTTATAGGATTATATGAAAATAATAATAAATATGTTATAAAATGTAATGTTTTTATGAGAATAAAAAAAGAGTAAATGTTAATATAAAAAAAATTATTATGATATCATTTGTTATATTAAAAAGTATCATATTGATGGGGATAAAGGTAGACTATTTGTTTTGTAACATGAACTCAAATGTGGATAGAAAAATATTTAATGGGAAGATTGGATTATATTATTAGTCCAGAGGTAGTATGATAATAGATGCTGAAGACACAGGGAAAGATGAGTTGAAATTTCAGAATAGGATATAAAAATATCATCCTGAAGAACTGATTGAATGGTTGAATTGAATTAATCTTTACAATACTCATATAATAATTAAATTTACTTCATTAATCTTTCATAATTTTTATGCTGTGCTCAAAATGCACATCAGTTAAACTATATATTTTGAAAAAAATTCAAGCTTAGCACATTCGGAATTTACTTGATCCCATGTTCATGACTTGTGCTACTAATGTTTTTTTATTAGCAATAATGTATGCAAATTATTTAACCAGCTCATTTCTTAGAAATGAAAAATCAGGCATCTGTTATGTTGATAGCATTAGAATCAATTGCAATGAACCATGCTTCTTTTACATTGTTCTTGGTGTCATTTCTCTCAGAGCAACCATTCAAACCCATTACTACTGAGACCATGTGCGCTGAGAAAAATGATGCCAAGTGCAAAGTAAAAACATGTTTTATTGTGAATGATCCTAATGCCATCAACAGAAGAGATGCCTGCTTCTTGATTTCTAAGAAATGGACTGGTTAAATAATTTACATACACTTGCATAATTTATTGCTAATAAAAAGCCATTAGTATCACAAGCTATGAATATGGAATCAAGTAAGTTCTGAAAGCATAAAAATACCCATATACTTTATTAGCAAGAGATGAGAGGATTTTCTTCCAAAACATGAGTGTAGGAAGCCAGGGTGAGATTGGGGTAAGATCATTAAAAAAATGATTACCTGCCAAAATATGACATTTCATAAATAAAGGAAACCTCTATCCATCTATTATAATATAATATTTTGGATAAAATCAGTTTCTTATCTAGGAAGTTTTCTGGTAAATCAAAATAAAGTAGGCATCAAAAGTTGACTAAATATTTTAAGAATTTTATAGTTTTTCTAAGTTTTGACAGATTAGCTTAAAAGTAGTAAGATCATATACCTGGGATCATAGACAAGCAGAAAATATAAGTGAGAGATAAAGAATGAATGTATAAAATGGATTACATTATATAAAAAGAATTCGTAATCTCACTATTCATTTTAAGTAAATTATATTGTTTTTATTTTGTTTTTAACATTACCTCAGCAACAATAATTTTGTTGATAAGTTTATAGTGCAATATTTTTGTATAAACTTTGAATATGAAGTATAATTTAAATACTATAATTTTATTAAGATATCTGAAATTAGAAAATATAAGGTAAACAGAGATAGTTGACTAAAAAGATAATTACCAGATAACTCATGAATTGTAAAACTGTATAATATTAGTATAAAAGCATCCATGATTGTAAGATGAATGAACTTATTACTTTAAGAGAACTAGATACCAAATATAAAAAAGAATAATTGACAGTTGGATGGATTGATTCTCTGTTTCAAAAAAAAACAATTTAACAAATAAAATAACAATAAAAGAAATTATAAAAATAAAATTTGAGATGTTAATCCAGCATAGTCTAGCCCAGGGGTCCCCAACCCTATGCCCACAGGCACCATGGTGCCCACAGACCACTTTATGTGTGCTCGCCACTATCCGAAAATGATAAAAAATTATTTATCTGATAGAAATAAATTTAATTTTTAAAATTTCTTATAAATTATTATATTATATTGTAATAAAATGTTAAAATTTTATTTTTGAAATAAATATTTTTTTGTACATTATGTGTATTTTAACAATATAAATTTACATTGAAAAAATAAAGGGTGCCCGCCACCTGGCGAGTATTATAGAATGTGCTCTTAAGTGCAAAAAGGTTGGGGACCACTGGTCTAGCCATAGTTCAAAGTTTTATAGTTCACATTGTAAAACATGCAAGTATCTTTGCCTTTAGGAAAGTTCCTTTGTATGCACTGGATGGTAGTTCATCAGATAATCTTCAGTCACCATCAGGATCTTCATGTTGGTGACTCAGACTCTTTTACAACTATCTTTTTCATGCTGAGATACTTTCTTTGCTTGATTGTAGCACATTGTGGATCTTTTTTACTATTATGGTCATCATGATGTTAATTTGAAATGATAATCATATCTGAAATCATGTTTGCATGATGGGCAGCTCCTTCTCCACAATGTTTCTCACTTCCTAACTCATGCATGATTTGCTGTTTTCTAGTTATAACTCAGATTAAAATATAAGCTTTAAGGACTTTGGTAGTGGGTTCATTAATCGATTTTTTCAAGTTGTAATTGTAGTGGCTTATAAGCTCTACTATTGAAGATAGTTAAAATGATAACTAATTTAATTTTAAAAATTTAAAAATTATTTTTTTTTAAAAATGTAATTTACTCCCCTTCCTTTTCTTTTCTTCTTAAAAAGAGCAATGTTCTATATTGTTTTATCTTTCACTGTAGATGTGTGAGTTTCAAGATCACACTTTTCATTTTCATTGTTGATGTCATTTGGACATTGATAGAATTGTATGCTGGATTAATAAACAATAATAAAAAAAATTAACATTAATGATTTCTTTCTTTGATTTTTGAGATTTTTACTTGCTTGTGTTTATAGATTTGGTTATATATATATATATATATATATATATATATATATATAATCTATAATATATATAAATACAAGTGAATATATATATTGTAACCCTCTAAAGTGTGGTCAACTACATAACGTAAGTGCACTAAGAATAGTAACCTCGATCACTAATCAATTCCCGCTACACATTGTCAGCTATTAAGTGCTGTATCCAAAAGCATATTATGCTATCTATTTTATGCACCAAAGACCACAACCAACATCTGGAGCAACTTACCACAGCCCAAACTAATGATCTAACATAAACTTTTTTGATTCAATTTGATCGCAGCCAGGGTGTACCGCGAAGACCTATCATAGTAGTATGATAAAATACAGTAAACAAATTATAAGTGTAATGTTATTATTTTCAAACCTTAATTTGCGATTTTCATTGTATGAGACCCGATGGCCGACCATGTACAAGATGGCATAATTTGTGGAAATAAATAATATGAAATTTTAAACCATCTATATGATTTTTAATACAAATGCTAGTCCAGGTAAAGCTTTGCAATAAATAAACATAAATACTTGGGTTCTTTTTTATAGTTTACTATATCACTGAGACTCTTTTTATACTGACAAATGACAATTTAAAATGTTAAGTAAATATATTCAATCTTATCATTCTTTGGTAAATCTGTTTACAGGTTTAATAATCAATTTGTATTGTATACTAGATCAACTACGCAAAGCCAAAATGATGGAAAAGGTAAATGGGATTTTATTGTACCCCCCACATCATAAACTACCAAAGACTAAAAGCATCCAAATGTTTTTTCAAAATATTACTAAACTCTTATATCATGTTGACGATAGTATGTACTTCAGTGTATGCTCTATCCAAGGCTTATGATTTCTGATTTTATGAATGACACATAGCAACGGCACAGTAAGTTTAATTATAAATCAACGTTTATTTACAAATTTATGAATAATAAATAATTAATTCTAATGTTGTAATTAAAGACATAAATAAACAAATAAAATAAATAAATTATAACTCCATTGACTTTCTTCAATAACATGTCATAGGTACGGTTTTAAAAACCTAATCATACCTTATTTCAATTTGATATAATGAATCTTGAGCAAATTATACTAAATTCAACATCAACTCATGAAGTATTTAACGTCATTTCCAGATTCAATAAATCCATACCGTAAAATTATAATAATATAATAAATAATATCTGTAGGATTTAGCTATAATGTAATCATTAAATAAAGTGAAAATTTAAACTTACACTCCGGTAAATAATAATCAACCAACAGTTAATTATTATGAAGTAACTTGAATAGAATGTCCTGCTACAATTTGATGATCTAACTTATGAATTATGCTTACAAATGGAAGAAGATGATTTAGCAGATTAACTAAAATACTTTGCCCAACTTATATCTATGAAGTAAAACATATTCCTGTGGATGCGTTCATCTACACATAGAAATTAAATAATACTAAACGCTTTGTGGATTGATACACCATCATAAAGTAATACGTATAATTACACAATTCCGCGGATTAACCACCAGTGCTGGAATGAATGTAAAATACAAAAAATGGCAATTAAAAATCTGTGGATTAACCACCAGCACAGATTAATGCCTTTCAACATTAAAAAACAACATTACTATTTACCTCATATTAAAGTGCAAAATCATCCTCCTCAGTTATTCTGATCATTCAGAATACACTAACACTTTAGCAAATGTGGGTTCTTGCATAATAAAATGTTACTCTAATCAGGACAACTAATGTACTAACTTATCTTGCTTAAAATAAAACATGTGTAATATAATATAAATAATATTAGCATAGGAATATAAATCTGGAAAGACTCACAAAATACCTCATGAAAAATCGATACATCTCATAAATTCATTTAGTACTTTTCAAGCTTTTTCGCAAGCGCTATTTTCTTGAATAAGTATTTTATTCAACCCCTATTAATTTAAACTTAATAAAATATAACTTATGAACTTCACATGCAAGTTCATATAACGATAAAATTAAAGTAATGAATTATTCATCAAATACATAAAATCTAATGGGTGTGTGTGTGATATAAATTAAATGTATAGCATTTTAGAGTTCAATATATGAATTTTAGCAGGTGTGTGTGTCACAAATTAGATTGTAAAGCATTTTATAACTACAAATACGATCCGTGAAATCCATGTACGATGTGTCGAACAATAAATGTACGAAGTAATAGCTATAATTATAGTTGAATTTCCTACATGTAATTTTATCCATTTGTGTTAGTTATTATAATCACTATTAGATTAACGATTTTACATGGCTCCATAAACAAGAAACAATTTCAAAACATGACAAGCAGAACTTAAATGAAAATGTTTTTCAAAAGTTATTAATTTCTACATTTCTCTATTAAAAATGTTCCAAGTTTATTACATCCATGCTAATATTTATTTATCCATGCTTAAATCTAGGAATAATAATTACAGCAATTAATTCAATCATTCCAAACTGACGATAAAATTAGGAAATAGCTTTGATTAATTATTTGAAGACTGTTTATTATCCAAATGGCAAACAAAATTAACTAGCAAATATTTTAGAAACGGAAATATTCAACTATATTGATAACTTTAACATTTTACTTTAATTTAAACTTCTTCTTTTTTAAAAAGCAAATTTTCATATTTATAAAACTTCTGTAATTAAAATACTTGTTTAAATTTTTCAAATTGTAGAACAATAAACATTTTAAAACATACCAAATTCTTGCAATTAATTATTTTAAACTGGGAAGCTCCGACATTTTAAATGTAATATTGGGAAGTTATTACCGGTGATTTGATCCACTTGGCCAGCCGACTTGAACAGACTTTTAAATTTAGCAATTCATCTTATAATTAAATACCACAATGTTATTTTACATTTATAGAAAATTTGTGGTAATCAGTTTACTTGTTAACTATTTTAAAATAAGCTTATCAAATTTACACCATTTGCCTTCTTACTATTTTCTTTTCTTACTCTCCCTCCAAAAGCAAACTAACAGATGATCTTCTCTTAAATTCACGCTCTTTTCTTTTTTTTTACATTGAGACGCATACGTAATTACTGTATTTATTTTTAATAATTTATTTTAATTGAACAAATGGTTTTTTGTTAATTCAATAGAAATAATTTTTAAGATCACTTTAAACAAATAAAACAAAATATTATTTTTTAATACTATTTTACCAAATTTAATGTGTTGTTAAAATTTTTAAAAGTTAAACATTATGATATGAATTAGCATATGGAACGAAGCAAATTTAAATTTATTAAAATAATATAAGAGAGTAGTCTGTTCAAAGTGCAATCAAGCCAATCAAATCACCAAAGAAGACAGAGAAATTTTTTATACTAGTTACATCAATTATTATATTTTATGCTAAAATATATGGTTACAATATATATATATATATATAAATCAATTTTGTCAATAATATAATTTTAACTGACAATTTACAACCTTATTAATATATAACTAATAATATGTTTTTAACGATTGTTGGTGGTAATGATTGTGAAGTTAGTTTAAAGATATTCTTACAATCAATCAATCAATCAATCAATATATATATATATATATATATATATATATATATATATATATATATTGATTGATTCTATATATATATATATATATATATATATATATATATATATATATATATTGCACACAAATTAAATTCTTATAATTTTTTGAACATTTTATTAGATTAAACAAATTATAATATTTTTTAAAGGTGATAAAAAAAGAAAAAGCATTTTTTTCCTTTAATTTTTACTTTTTGTTCTATTGGAAATTGAAATGAAAGATTTTTTTATTCAATTTCAGTTTTTGACTTGAAAAATATGGTAGTAGATTTTTTAATATAATATCAATTTTAATGCATGATTATTTTTGTTAGGAAAAATATTTAAAACCTGTTTTCATTAAGAAAAATAAATTTTATTAAATGCAAATAATAATTAAGTATGTTTACCAAATTATTTAAGTGGTTATATTGTACATTAACATCAATTTCGTATTTTCTTGACAAATAATTTTATTTGTGTTAAATTGTTGATTTATTATTAAAATAGGATATGCAAGTGACAAATAAACGTTTAAAATGCAGTTATTTTTATTGTTTTTTTATCAGAATTTGCATTAGTAAATTCATATCAATAGTATATCGGTTTAGAATTATATTAAGTTTGTATTTGGAGAGCTATTACACAGATCACTGGTAAATGTTGTTAAACATTATTGCATCATCTACTTTCTATCTGAATAACTGATCAAAAGAAAGCCATTAAGATAAACTCTAGTTTAACTGAAACAACTAGATAAAGAAAAGCTTGCTACATTCTTTAAACATAAAAATATTTTATAATTGCAAAACCCAGACAATGTATCTTTCATAGAGTATTCATAGAAAATTTGAATTCATATTTACATATAAAATTTTTGAGATTATTATGTAATAATAATTGTTGTTACATTAATTGATATGCTATTTAACTTTAGCATTAAATAATTTGTATAGTGAACGAATTATTATGTTTTCTTTGGTTGTAAAGATAATCGTGAACAAATGTTACTAAGAAAATGAGTTTTAATCGGTCTGCATTTATTATATATTGTAAAATAATTTTAAAACTAATTAAATTTTAATTTGAAAAATAAAAAAATATATTTTATTTTGAAACTTTTAAAACAAATATTTAAATGATAAATAGTTCATTATGATTAATCATGATCGTAAATATCTATGTAATTTTTGGCAATATCATTTAATAATGTTCGTTTTTATATTAAATAATATACTTTCTACTTTTATCATATATATATATATATATATATATGTAGAAAGTATATTATATATATATATATATATATATATATATATATATAATAAAAGAATAAACAGTTTTATTAAATTCTTTTTAAATATTAACAAATTGTGATGAACAACTTCAGAGGAACAAGTCTTAAAATTATCTTCCAATATATCTAGTTTGATTAAGATATATCTTTCTGACTAAAGTTGTTTTTGACAATTTTCTTTGCAATCAAAAAAAAAACATTATAATAAGAGATTCTATTCTTTTACTATACACACGGAAGAATGCTAAAGTTAGATGACATGCAATTACTATAACATTTTTTTTTTAAAAATAACCTGAAAATTACCTATATAAGCAGAATCATGATTACAAATAATGACAAATTTATCATTTAAATATATGTTTGCAAAGTTTTAAAATGAAGATATTTTTTACTTTCGTAATTAAAAATTAGTTGATGCAAAAATTATCTTGCATAATACATCTAGACTAATTTTTCCTCTCTAGATTAAGTTGGTTTTAACAGTTTTTTATAACCAAAGAGTATTTAATAAAAAATGGTTCATTCTTTTATTACATATATATATTGAGAAAATTTAAATCTAGAGGGAATGTAATTTACTGTGAAAGCAAATAACAATAAATGGTAATCTAGAGCATTACATATATATTCTCATTTTTAATATATATATATATATATATATATATATATATATATATAATATATATAGGTATATATATATATATATATATATATATAACCTTATAATTAAATATTAGTAAATACAGTAATCAAAAATTTTGAAAAGGACAAAAAATATAATCATCCATGGAATTATGGGAAGGTTAAACTTTTAAAGAATTAGTTGACAAAGACTACTAGGATAGTCGAAAGCACTTGATGATTAAATTTTTTTTGACCTTTTCAAAATTTTTGATTACTGTACTTACTAATAGTTAATTATAAGATTACATACTTTGCTTCTAAGAAATACAGACATCGATTTATAAAATATATTAAAATTTAACTTTCCTGGATATAGGTGATTCAATCTACCTAACTACAAATTATTGACTATATTTGAAAAATAAAAAACAATATAGTTGAGTGCAGTTAATTTTTTAGAGAATTATTCTGCAGGAAAACTTTAACGATCTATTGACTCATTTATTTTATGAACATTTCTGGAATTAGATAATAAGCATTTTAATATTTTAAATTTTTTATTTTAAACTATTTGTTTAAATTTTACTTATTTTGCTAAATTTGTGTAACTAATAAAACATTTATTGTAAACAATATAGTTAGTTGTATGTTTTTTTTATGAAATAATTTCTTAAAACTTGTATTGTATTGTATATTTTTCCCATTACATACTATAAGTTAAATTAATTTACTAAGTTATCTAATAAGTAGTAATCTTTCTATTTAATTTTTTTATAAAAAGGTAAAATTATTTTGACTGACACTTGGAATGTTATGTGCATTCAAACAAAATGTTTTAAGTCATTTCTTGAATCATGTTACTATTTAATTTCAAATACATGTTTAAAAACCAGTGTGCATTTTTATAGATATCATAAAATTTATATTAATAAAGTATTTTTGTTAGTCAAAATATAATTGTAACTCTATTTGTTAATTAAATATTTCTTCAACATATGTAACTATTATATTGAAATAGGCAAATGGTGATCATGTGATGTTCAGTGTTTTAACTAATATATTGATTGACATATTAAACTCATCTTTCTATAAGCTGAAATAATTATTTTTAATAATATCTGATCGTATAACTTTGTTGTGATAATTATAAATGTATATTCATATTCATGGATTAACTGCCATGTATTAAAAGTAGATAGCATCTCAAAGATATATATATATATATATATATATATATATATATATATATATATATATATATATATTGTTTCTCCAAGTAAATTTACACAATTAAAAAAATAATTTAACTTTTGTTGCCCAGTACGGTTTAACACCTACCTAATATCATTTTGATTCTATTTTAATATCAGCCTATATCAGTATATTTTTGGATAAATCTACAAATTTATATAGGTAATTATGTACTATCGTTATAGTTTTGTTAACATATGTACATATATTGGTAGAATGATAGATTTAAAAATTAACAATAATATAACTGTCCTTCTAATTTTTTTTTTTTGTTAAAAAGTGAAACGTGTGAGATTTTTGAAATTCAATAATAATATGACTGGTCAAGCGTTGGTGGCCTAGCGGTTAGCATAGCTGCCTTCCAAGCAGCTAGCCTGAGTTCGCTTCGGTCAACCGCTTTGACATATAAAAAATAAAAATAAAAACAATAATATGATTTTGGTTTTATGTGTGTACATTAGATACTATTAAGTTTTATTTCAGTTTCAGTATGTGAGTACTAACTAGCTGTTACATTCATTTTCTTAATCATTTCTCTTACCGCAAAAAAAAAGTAATGTAATGGCATTTATTAATGAATTTAAAGCTTATAAAGATGCATGTGCTGTATAAATGAAGATTACTAAAATGATTATATAATAAATCGGTTTTTAAATAAATTGTAAAAAAAAAATATTTGGAAAAAGTGCAAATGATTCTATGCAATTTGTGTGTGTGTTTTATAGCTCCAGCTGAAATCCTGGGTTTGATTTTTTTTTATTTCAAACCATTGTTCTTATAAATTATATATTCTATAAAAAGTAACATAAAATTAAGCTTTTGTATGTTAAGTATTATCTATAATAATAAAAAATAATAAATAAAAATAGTTTCATAGTTTAAATACATTTTATATAAGCTAAATATCAAAATGATGAAACTCAGATTGGCTAAATACACTCTTTTTTAAAACTCTAATTATTACATATGTATTAACATCTTAATAACTCTTATGTAAAGCCATGAGCTATTTTTCTTGATACTTTTCAAAGATTACTAAAATAAAATTTCACTCCAAGTATCTGTAATTTGATTTATTATTCATATAACAAGCATGAAAATTATATAAAAATTGGCTACTTATTTGCCTAACCAATAAATATAAATGGATACAAAAAAGGTGTTTTGTGCAAGTTTGTTAAAAAAAAAAACTTGTAAATGTGATTTGAAATTATTTCTCCATAAATAATATACACACATACTTTAAATAAGTGCATGTTAACCAATTATCATTTGTAAATTACATCAACACATATACTTAAAATAAGCCAAAGACTATCAGCAATATTTTGTAAATGCAACTCCTTAAATAATAATTGTAATTTCATGTGCTGTTGTGATATATAAATGTATATTGTAATAGAATTCCAGACCACTTAAAAATAGGTATTAAGAATATTACCTTAGGGAAATGACTATTTCTTAATCAATAACCAGCAGCCAATCATGTATAAGTTGGAGTGACTATAACCTAAAACTTAATCATATTTTATTGTAGCCATGGATTATACATCAAGCAAAATTATTCATGCAAACTTGGTTATATTTTCTGATCATCATTCAATTAACATTTATATTATTGTTTTAATCTACATATAAAAATAAGATACTTGGCTGTCAGCTGAGAAAATAATAAAAAACAATGTTTTTAAAATAATAATTTATTTATTTACAACAACAATATATATATAAACAATTTAACATGTGTTATATTTACATATGTATACAATCAATAAAATTATATATATATATATGTGTGTGTGTGTGCCAAAAAACTATTTTAAAAGAACCTGCGAAATCAATCATGCATATATATTTCATATTTCCTGAACTTAACTGATTAACAACAGTAATGAACAACTTTAATAATATTTAAAATGTTTTTCACTTTATATCACATATAAATTTCACCACATAATTTAAAAATGTATCAAGATATTAAATTTGATATAAGAAGAAAATGTGTCTTTGCAAACTAAATTACTTTAAATGCATAATCAAGTTACTAGTTATTTAATAGGGAATCATTTTAAAAGCCTTATCAAATTTTTTTTTTATGTTATTGTTTTGGAGCTTAACATGTTTAAAATATTAAATGTCAATTTAACATTGTGATCTCTGGCCATTATTAATATGTATAAATTCATAAATGGTAAAACTTGATGATTTTACAAAAAAAAATAAGTTTTTTTTTGTTGTGCTTTGCAATGAAGAAAAGCAAATAAACCCTTGGTCAAGTTTTTCTTTGATTTTTTTTTACTTTATATAATTATTAGGTTTTATTACAACATCACAAATAAAAACTAATGTTGGTAGGTATAATTAGGCCTTTACTTTTACTATTTCATCATTGCACAATTCCAGAACCCAATTAAACTTTTTACTTTTCATGCTAAATCAGTATGTGTAGAAGTGACTAAAATTGCTTTTACAACTTGTAATTTGAACGCAGTAGAAAACTGGTAAACAAACAAATATAGCTGACCTGTTAAAAAGTTTTTTTGTTGGCTAGCAACAGTCAAAATCTGCAAAGTAGCCTTTACAACTAAAAAAAAGCATCTTTACAACATACTCTCCCATTGTCTGAAAATTAATCTGTGTTGCCTTTATTTTTTTTATTAATTTTACTTTTATATTATTATTTTAAAAATAAAAAAGAAACAAAACTTTATATTTTTCATATTATTTTTTTTAATTTATTAACACATTATGATTTAACTTTTTAAAAGGGTAAACCTTTAAAAAGTTTTAAAACCCTTAATACACCTTTGTATTCACTTTTAGAGATTATATACATGAACCATGAAAGAGAGATTGCATATGCTCCTTTTCCATTGACAAATAAAATAAAATTGATTCAGCATCAGACACTAATCTACTTTATTTATACTTTTACGTTTTCTTTTTGATTTATAATAATGTCAAGCTGAGTCACACTTCTTTTAAAAGTAAAATTACAAGTTAAAATTCATAAATAATAATTGTTAACTTTGGTATAAGTATTTTTTTTTTAAATTTTGTCATATTCAATATTATATCCATTTTTTCTGAGAAGAAATTTCATTATCCACTCACATTCCAGAATAGACTAAAATATCCATCACCATCAATGAGCATATGATAAAACATGAATACCAATAGGACTATCTTTCAGGCACAATATACAATCTACCATCTCACATTTCAACTAATAATAATAAGCACAAACGAAACTGTGTTTTATACCAAATCTCAGAGAAACTGGTTCGTGATTCAGGACTGTGTTACTTGTTTATGAAAAAAATCAAAATTATACCTTACTCATACTATATATACTTTTGAAACTTAAAGGGTGCTAAATGTAAATATAATATGAGTGTATATAGTGCTGAAAAATATAGCATTCTCAAAGCAATGATAAACTCTGACTATCCTGGCAGTGAAAGCAAAAAAATCAAACCTCAATAAACTTTTTACTTTTGTGTTATTAGTCACCTTCAATATTTATCACTATCTTACTTTTATAAATTTATAATTTACATTTTTCCTTTTCTCTAAATTGTTTTGCTTTTTACCAGTGCCAGGGTCATCAACTTAGTAAATCATTCTTATCCATATAAGAGTTAAGGTTTACCTTTTTTCTATATATTTTTATTAATATATACATCTTTACTCGTAATGAGCTGAACAATGTTGTATTCATCTTATGATTATTCTGAATCATTTAAAAAGGAAGTGGACCGATTGTTCTCTGATTTCTGGATGTCCTTTTTCTTTTGTTTCCATAAAATCAGTGCTTGGATTTGCTACTTTTTTAGATAATTTATCTAAAATATCCAGTTGCCTTAAATTGAAGTTTATCCTCTTTTGTTCTGTTTTTATATTTGATTCTTTTTTACCTGACTTTCTTTATCACTTCTTTCTTTAACATTTGAGTAACACAATTTATTTTCTAAATTAATCATTTCTTGGATTTGCTCTCATTTAAACCACATGATCTCAATCACACAATTTGTCACAACAGTGACATCACCACTCAGAGCTTCTGTGTCAATGCTATATTTATTTATAATATCAATATCATAATCACAGCTAACTAATGCAATTCAGCTTTTATTCATAATTTTATTTGTTTCATCCAAATTGGAGATAACTTCTAGCTCTTGTGACAACATTGCATTGACTTTAGTTTTTTCTTTTAGCACATCATTTTTTTTATTATTTTCTTTGATTTCTTTATCAGGTGGGTTTGATTATTTATTTTTTTATTAAATGTTGTCTTTGGGTTATTTGTTCATTTTGTTTTATCATCAGACTTCATTTCTTTAGTTTCTTTTAGACATTCATTCCATGTTTTTTTTTAATTTTATTTAAACACACTTTCCATGTTTAATTTGTTTTCTTTAAATATGCCTTTAATTATGTTCATTAATTTACACTTAGAAGTTTGTTTCCTGAATTTGAACTTTTGTGTTAGTTCTTGTAATCATATATAACTTATCTAATATATTATTTTATGAATTCATAAAAAAACTTTAAATTTATTGCTTCTTTCTTTTAGTTATTTGAATTAAAGTGTTCATCTCTCTTTTTATTCTGTAGCCTTTCTCTATTAGTGTCCTATATTAGTTTTATTTTTTATTATCCACTATTATCTGGTCATTTGTTTGTCTAATTATTATTTTTGTTTATCTTATTCTATAATAATCAGGTCTATAGATAGTTACTGATTTATTTATTGACTCCCCTCCAAAAAAAAAAATTTTTTTTCATATTTTTTATCATGCTAAGTATTACTTATTTTTACTTTATGCATTTCATTAATTATTTTAATTTTTTATCAGTAGACATAACTTATATGCCTCAAAATAACACAGACAAAAAAAATTGAATAATATTAATATTTTAAAATTGAACTGGATTCAATACCTGTTTGTGCTGGATTGAGTTCATCATAAATTGCCATCCCCCACCCCCAAGTGCAACAGAATTATGGATCATTTAACAACTACTTATTAAAAATATTAACTTAGAGAAAATGACCAGCAGACAACTGTGTACAAGCAGAGTAACTATAATCTAAAATTTAATCAAATTTTATTCTAACCATAAATGATGACATGCCTAAAGCTACATCAAGCACAAGCCTTTATGCAAACCTAGCCGTATTTGCTAATCATAATCCACCGCACATTTGTAGTATTATTATATTCTAGATATTAAAATAAGATACTTATCTTCAGTTAAGAAATCAATGGAAAACAATACTTTTAAATAATAAAAATTAATTTATTTATAACAACATAAAAATATATAAAGAAGTTAACTTGTTTTGTATTTACATAAGTATAATCAATAAAATTAAATACATATGGTAAAAAAAAAACTATTTAAAAAAAACCCGAGAAATCAATCAGGCATATATCTTTATTTTTCTCTAAAGTTGACTGAATTTATAATTCTCAGGGTTAACAATAATAATTAAAAACTTTTAAAATATTTTAAATGAACGTTCCTCATTCTTTATATCACATGCAAACTTAACTCTGTAATTAAAAAAAAACCTGATTTAAGAAGAAAATGTGTCTGTAAACTAAATTACTTTAAACATTGTAAATCATATTGTTAGTTATTTACTAGAGAGTCATTTAAAATACTTGACCAAATTTTTGTTTATTTTGTTTTTCTGTTGAGCTTAACATGTTAAAATACTTAATGCCAATTTAACATTGAGGTATCTGAACATCATTAACATATTCTCACAATGTAAAAATTTACAAATGGTAAATCTTGAAGATTTTCCAAAAAGCAATTTTTTATTCATTTTTTGCAATGAAGAAAGTCAGTTAAATACTTAGCAAGTGTACACACTCCTTTTTTTTTTTTTTTTTGGAATTTTTTTATATAATCCGTAGTTGACTTATCTATTGACTTATTTTATTTTATATTATTTTTGGATTTTGTTACAACATTGCAAGGCATTTCTTTTCTATATTCAGATTTCATACAATATAAGAAGAAGTTACATACTTAGAAAGATGCGGTTAGCACTGCATTAAGCTTTTATTATATCATTGTAAATAAATAAAAATAGAAAAAAATACAAATAGTTTTCACAACTGGTAATTTGTGATTGATACAAAACTGGTAATCAAACAACTATCGCTGACTAAATTTTTTTTTTATTAACTTGCATCAGTCAACATCTTCATAGCAGCCTTTACGACAATAGAAAAAAGAAATGCGTTATAAAATATTCTATTCTCTGAAGATTAATCTGCATTTACTTTATTTATGTTTTTATTACCATGTAATATTTGAAAGTGATTAATTTTATTTTCAAATTATTATTTTAAAAAGAAACAGAACTCTTTATTTTTTACAAATTTCATTCTTTTTTAATTTGTTAAAATATCATGATTTGCTTTTAAAAAAATTAAATCTTTAAAAAGTTTTACAATGTAAAAAGCCCTTTTTATTTATTTTTAGAGGTTATATATGTGACCCAGAACAGATAAGTTAGAATATATATATATTGTAACCTAGTGTTATTACAATATATATATATATATATATATATATATATTGTAACCTAGTGTTATTGACACTTGGTCTATTTAGCATCGTTTCCATAGGAAAACAATGCTATCTTTTTTCTAGAAAATAAAGAAATAAAATAGTAATAATATTAAGTGATTAATAAAGTATTCTAGTTACTCACTTTAACGTATTTTAAGCAAATAGCTAATAAATTTAGTAATTTAATGTCATTTTGGAAGAGCATAAATAGTTTAATTAAAAATAATAACCATAAGAGCAATTTAATATAGTATAAAAGCATATTATAAATAGTAATTGATTGTAGATGGACAGGGGGGGATAGATGAGTATCTTATCATAACAACATAGCTTCTGGTAATTTTATTTTTTAAATTATTTTAGACAATAATGTATACAGAAATATACACCACTAATAAACAGTGTCAATTACATGTATTTATTATTTTACATTATTTGTCAAATTACCTTGTAATCCATTTAAACCAAACAGAACAAAATATAACTGTAATAAGTTTGTTTTTTTTTTACCTTTCTTTTGTTTATGTATAATTAAATGATTTTTTCTCTGTAAGAGGTCGCTAAAATAAAACAAGACTTCCAAAAAACTGGAAAAAAGTTAGTCTGCTATTAGTCCAAGGAGGAGTCAGTACTGAAATTCGGTAACAAATTTTTTTTTATAATTTTTATTGCAGAAATAAATATCAGTCCATTAAATGTTTGATAATATCATGTTTGGCTAATCTTAATTGATAGGATATTCTGCTTTTCTATGTCCATCAACCTATTATAAAATTTTTTATACTAAAAGATTATACTATCGTGTGCTAAAGTTTAAAATGACCGTATTGACTACAGTAATCACTGAAAGCGTCATTATGTTTAAAGTAAATAATATAAATAATTTCCAGCAAATAAACAATTATTTATTAACTTTACCTTATTTGATAATTTTTTCTTGGTATAAAAGAAAAATTTATAATTTAAAAGACATATTATAAAAGCTAAGGAAAGTTAACTATAAAATTTCGCGCTCCTTTTAACTGACATTGTCTGCATTTAAAAATAATGAAAGCTCCTCACATTAAAATATAATTTATTCAATGAAAATTATCTAGAAATAATATGAATGATAAAGGATATTTACTTATGCACCTGCATAATTTTTAAAAGGAAAATATAAATTTTCTCAAGGCAAGTATTGAAAATTTTGTATGCGTGCATATTACGGAAATTCATTATTAAAGAAGACTTATAATTCCTAGAGTAGGAATAAAAATTACCAATATAAGTGACTTAATTATAACTTTATAATATAATATGTTATATTATACCTCAACTAGAGTCCTTAAAATTCTATCTACGTAAGTCAGCTGCAGTCTTTATAATTATAATATTTCCTAAAAGTCGCGCATTAGTTTATTCTTAAACCAGCTAGCTAAATAAAATGGTACATATCGCCAATATTAAAAAGGAAAAGAATTGTATATATGTGATCGTCAAGCGTCAAAATATTCGTCATGTTAAGTTATGTATTGTCTTTCTTGGATCCCAAAATTATATAAGTTAATTCAAAGAAGAATTAATATCCAACGCTATTATGTTTTCTTTGCTTAATTATTAAATGCACCAGAATAGAAGCAACTTTTATCAAAATGAAATAATAAATGTGTTTCTTATTTCCAAAAATTTTACTTCGTGAACTATGAAAGGATCAAATTCTTCATCTAAATAAATTGCCAACGGAAAAACATTTTCTAGAAAGATAATAAACACTTGTTAAGTAATATTTTTATTTGAAAAAATTATGTATATTTTTTTTATCAACAGGTTAAAAGATGTATATTCAAGTAGTATTTAAATGACCTTGTAATCATAAAGGTATGTTTTCGTTTAATTATTCTAGGTTAAATTTATATTTGACATGAAAAATAATTTTATAAAATGTGTTTACTTATGATAGGCAATTATGGGTATAAATTTATATGTTAAATACGTAAAAGTATAAAAGTTCAGATACTTAATAGATAAAATATCTAGTTAAAATTATCAGAAGTAATTAAAGAGAAGTGCTATACAGAATCTTATTTATTTAAAGTTTAAAACAAATTTATATTATGTTAATTGCGGAATTTATTCCCAATTATTTTTTTTATTAACGCATTCACTTAATTTAGTTCAAAATACTATATAACCAATTACTTGTTGAATGTTTCTTTGGCAAAGGTGAAAATTATTATGTTTATTTTGTATTATCCATTGATTACAGACGTTGATTTAAGTATACCCCGGAATATAAATTTTGTGTAATTAGTGTATTTGCTTGTCTTGCCCCGAATAGCATCAGTATATGATTAATATTCACATTAGTAACAATTGTATGTATTTATTTGTGGGATGGAAAATAATCTCCCCAAAAGCTTTATTTTCCATGAGGGGAATAAATAAATCTAGAATTCGGGTATGGTTATAACCCAAGCGATCGCTTCCCAGAGCCAGGACGATCAGCATTTATACAGTATTTAGTTCATTTCGTTTGTTAAAATCCCATGAGAGGATTATATTGGTGTGTGTTCCTATTATGCCCAGGTAAGAGGCAAGGACCCACCAAACTATTTTAAGATAGTCTTTAACTCTTCGTATCTACAGTATTATTCCCTTTTCCTCATGAGAAATAGAGATAATTCCACCACGGAAGGTGTAGAATATTATGTTTTATTTAAAAGTTATGGCAAGATAACGGGTATACTGGAGGTAAATTCTTCACGATCCATTTAGTAAAAATAGAGTGCTAGTATATATAATCAATGTCTGGACTGTGCATCGGAATAGTGCGGGTAATCTACACATGAGTCAATGGAGAAAATAAGTTTAAAATTGTGTGATTTATAAATTTTGTTTGCCAAAGGAGGGTTCAAATACTAAGTTTAATTCAAGTTAATTATTAAGTAGCACTCACAATATAACTTATACGGAGGAAACAGTGTGTATAACAACTTCAGTTGTTATTCAGGTAAACATTAAAATAATAAATGTAATTTCTGATAAATAACCCATAAATTATAATAAGTTATTTAAATAAAAACTGACATTTAGTTAAAGATACGATGATAATAATCGTTTGTACGCATTGCCTAGAATCCAATTATTTTTATTTTAAAACAAATAGTCAGAATAAAGTTAAGCAGCCATTCATATAAGATACACTAAACTGATAAGTTAGTGTATCGACAATAATATTTATTTTGTTATATTTTATCTAAATAAATGTACAGCAAAGATGAAGAAGTAGTTCAAATCCCAGTCTAAAAGCATAGACTAATTACTATTAGTTATTATTTTATTTTATCCATATGGGATCAACTAAAGTGTATAATTTTGGTTTATTATGTTAATCCTAAGGGATTGTTTTTGTTAAATTGTAAAAATAAATTGGAATATTGTTAGAATTTAATAATAAATATAGTCTTATTAATAGCTGTTTTGAGTCATTTTCTTATGTGCTAAATAAAAGTGTATCTGCATAATACTTGCAATAATTTCTTGAGTCCAAAAATTATTTATGAAATCTCAAATTAAATACACTAGATAGACAATTTTAAGCAGATCAGAATATTTCATTATATTTTTAATTTAATAAGAATTATTTATGGAATTGAAACTTCAGACCAAAACATTTTATTTTATGGATGTGTAAAATCACTTTATTCCCAAACTAGTAGGTTTTAATTGCACATTGTTCCATACACATGTAAGTGAATTGCTAAGTATTAAATCTTAGTTTAATTATTGTGTTGTCATGGGTGATGGAAGGACACAAAAGCACCCTTGTCTTTTCATCATTCCGACTGAGATTCTGGATTATAAATTGGCAGTATTATTCAAAATTATGCGTTGTTCTTTAATAAGGTCATCATCTTGCTAAATATTATAATAGTTGATATGTGGATGAAGACACCTGGAATTTAAATAAGTTAAATGTTTTCTATAGCCAACCAGAATGTCAGTTCTATTGGACAACACAATACTGCCCAGCATTTTGTTAAATATAACAGAGAACCCTGAGATTAGTGTCAGTATTATAAGTGCTCTTAAAGAAAGAATTAATTCAGTATGATTAATATTACAAGTGTGGCATGGTTAAAGAGATGGAAACTTTTAAATTGTATAATAATCAAATATTGAGATCATATTGACAAATTGCTGAATGTTTTATTGAGTCAGTAATATTAACAATGAAATAAAATCATCATCATCATTGTCGAACAGTGCAAGTACTTATAGCTCAGAGAATGTATTTAGATAGAGAGAGAATGTTAGTTTATTCTAAATGGTTTTATTAAATCTATTTTATTAATGATAATTATTTTTATTCGATCTCTGTCTGAGCTGCATATCTCTGTAGCCGAATTATATAACTAACCTAACGAAGAGCTATAAAAGATCATATTAGATAATAGAGGGTTGGAGGCGTCCGTATTATATTTAATAATACCGCTCACTGATTTTGCTAGGTTATAGGAATGGCCCGTTTTATTTTGATGAGAGGAACGTTCCTATCATTTAATGGGTTAGAATATATATATATATTAGATTGCGTAAATATTTATTTAACATTTTATATATGATGTAAATATGTATATATGTAAATTAATATAAATATATATATTAAACAATAATAGACTTAGGTAAGTTGTTTTGCTAATCAGATAAAGAACTCCTTAAATATATTCATGATACATTATTACATAATCCTGTGGATAAAAAAATCTGTAACTTTTGTATAATATATCAATATATTATTAATAAAATAAACTATATTATGAGATTTTAGTATGGAGTCTTTAGTTTTTACTTTTGATTTGTTGGTCTTATGAAAAAAATTATTTATGATTCTTAAAAATATCCAGGAAAATCGAAGTCCTGAATAATTTAATTGTTTTCAAACAAATTTAAAATCAACTGTCATTATATATCGTCAGATCTTATAGAAAATCTTTCTTAATAATTATAAATGTGTGAGTTGATAAACCTATACACTGTGAACATGTTAATCATTAAATGAGATTTATATATATATATAGTTCCGTTTATTTATATATGGTACAAATATATTGGCATTTGGTAAAAGCTAAAAAAAAAAAAAAAAAGTAAATTTAAATATTTTTTTTTTTGAGTATAATTTATTTTGTTTAAAAAAATGTACAATGAAAGTTAAATTGTTATTTCGTATTTTTTTTTATGTAATCAGAATTAAAAATAAAAATTGGAGAGAACAAAAGACACGCAGATTACTAATCCTGATAAAGTAAAAGAATTCAAAAAGTAAAAAGATAAGCTAAAAGAAAAAGATTTTAGCTAATTAAAGATGGCAGAATTATGCTGGAAAAAATAAAGACTTTGTAATTGAAAAATGATAAATAATGTACAAGATTATGAACCTAAACGTCATAATAATAATATGCGCAGAAGTCTGAAAACTGAGCCTCTAGTATAAAAAGACAGAGACCAGTTTGATGAACATCTTGTTTGTCTGTTTTTTCTTTGGCTGGTCTTGGATTATTAAATCCAAGACCACTTCATGATGAAATAATCCTTCATGTGGGAGTAGACCAGAGCTTTAGCTGACATCGTTAAGAAGATGGACACTAGAAAAGCTTCTGTGACTAGCCTTCGGAATAGACTACAAGATCAATTTATAACTGATGGCTAAGCTCATTCTAACCCAAAAAACTATGCATAGTTATCTACTACAACCTTCTCACTAAACTTACTGGTAAGCTATGACTTTTTATTATTCCTGATTGTGACTAAATTGTCAACAAACCATTTTGCAAACAACTCATAAAAATTAGCTTATAGTCAGATTCCGATATAGACTTTCATGTTGTTGTTCAAGAGACTCTTGTTTGCCCCAGAACTTTTTAATTAATTATTTAACTGTTATGTTTTTTTTGTTAATGTTTCATGTCTGGATTAGTGTGTGTTCTCTCCAGTTTATTTAATTAACAATTTAATGTTAAATATTTTAAGCTGTTAGAATAAAAATATTTGTAATATCAATGTTCATTTGTATGTTATTAATAATATCTATTAGTGTTTAGTATTAAATTTATTATTAAGTTAGTAAGATTTAAAAATGTAATTTACCTTTGCCAATATGTTTTGAATAAGCTCCAGGAATAATAATCTTAAAAAAAAATAATTAAAAGATAATTCTAGTTCACGGTAAAATCTAATACCAATTCTTTAAAAGCATTTTTTTTTCTTTTTAACTTGCAAGACATGCTGGTGACAAATTTCAGTGGATTCTTACGAGAATCTTGGAGCCCTGATCAAATAAATTAAAAGCTGATTTTGTCAATAGTGCAAATCATAACAATTCTAGGCCGAGTTGATCAGAAAATATAGTTATGTTTTTAGAAATAAAAATATAACTTTCTTCTTTTTGATATTTTTATTAATTTTCGCTTTTTTTTTGCTTATAAAAATCTTAGAAAAAGGAAAAATTTTATAATATATATATATATATATATATATATATATATTTATTTTTTTATTTTTATATTTATAATTATATATATATATATATATATATATATATTATATATATATATATATATTGGACAATCTCCTCCTTCAAAAAAAAAAAAAAAGTTTTTTTTGTAAGTTGGAGTGTAGAATGTTTTACACACTGGCAAATATTATATAAAAATTTTTTTTATATATAATACTAAACAAATGAGGAAAACATGTGAAAGACATTGGTATTTGGACCAACTGACTAGTGCTGGTTCAACATGAAATGCCCAGCTTGGGAATATTTTTGATCATATATTTCAGAAATATGTGTGAAAGATGCCCTGATAAAAACAAAAATCTTATATATATATATATATATATATATATATATATATATATATTTGCTTATTTACTATAAATATATATATGTATATATATATATATATATATATATATATATATAAACAACATTATTTATAGTAAATAAGCAAATAGAAAATCAATCTTGCAATTATCATTATTTAAATGGATTCATTCCATTCTGCTTAGCAGTTGGGCATTGAAGTTGTTAGCCTTTCCAAGTTTTTTACATATAAATTGAAAAAATTCATTTCATCAAAATATATTACTTAAAAATTACTCCTGTAAATTTGTATATTATATAGATTATTATAACCATGTTGTAATTTTATCAATTTAATGAAATCATTTATGGCAATGGTATTATAAACTGATATTTTCTATTAGTTGATTTATAGTTAGGAATGCAGTAAAAATTAGCTAAGAATTTATAAAGTATATTTATGAATGTTCCTTTTTCACTTCAATTTCCAAATATAAATTATATTCTGTAAAAAATATTGGTTCTTTAGTTGCATCATATAAATTTTAATCTAAAAGTTATTTTTATATGTAACACTTCATAATTTTTGAAAATCATTTAGCTTCACCATAAAAAATTATAAATGTATTCTTTCTTTTTGATATTATATTATTAAAATATTTGTTAGTTATTGTACATTTAAAAAGATCCCTTAATCTGGCATATTTTAACAGATACCCATAAAATCCTTTAGCAATACCCTATAAGCTCATGATTTAGGTTCAATTAAGATGATAAATGGTAAAAGAAAAGTTTGCTTCTGTCATGATAAATAATAATTGTCAGCATCTTGTTAACCAAATGCACACACACACACACACACACACACACATATATATATATATATATATATATATATATGTGCATATTTTCATATATATATATATATATATATATATATGAAAATAAAACCTTTTGGGAGTCATACCATTATAATATTATATGTGCATAAACACTGATAAATATTAAAAATATATTATACAAGTTTTATTAGCATAGATTGTTATTATATTGCTCCCACTGACATTATTTTAATGATCTTATAATGTTGTAATTAGACATAATTTTAGCATAAGCATTATCTTCATTTTAAATTGAATAAAGTATAAATGTATGTGTGGATATAATTAATCATAAATAAAAAAACATTAAACGTACTTGAAAAAGTTAGTATGCAAATTATGCATAAAGAAAATTGTAAATTGATATGATAATGTGTAGAAAGCAAAAATATAATTAGTTAATCAAAATTGGAACAGCAAATCCTAGACATGACATGTGTATGAGCAGATTGCTGTCTGCGAGCAGTCAACTAGGCCAAAGAGCAAAGTTAACTGTTAAGTATACATGCAATCCATTATATAAAAACGTTAAAAATGAAAAGTTAAAATAACTTAAATTGTGCAGTGAAATAGAATACAGCAATGTGTATAACACTATGAAGTAATATGTGCATAAACTTAAAATGAGCAGGATGCTGAAAAACTTTTTATTTATGATTTCAAATTTATTTGTAAAGGCAACCAACAAACTGCTAATTGAAATTGTTAAAACTTTACTAATATTATATATTATATTCAGAGTAATAAAGTCTTTTTTTTATAAGTGTAAATTTGCTGTGCATTCATTTTTTTAAAAATAAATTAATGAGTGAGTTTGCCCCCTGCATACATCAATTTCATTCACCAATAAAAATTTATTTTAATAAAAAAATATTTAAACTTCAACTACTTTTACCAGAAGTAATAATGATTATGTTTTTTTCTTTGCCTTCTTTTCTTAGTAACCCCCAACTCCACAAATATTCCATTACAATATAATTTTAAATCTTATCTTGCTTTATACTAAATGTCTTTTCATTTTTTTTTTACTAGTTTTGCAACAGTTTATATTTTAGCATTGTTTTTTTAATAATAAACTCAGTCAAGAAATAAAACAGGAAGGTCTTTTTGGTATTGCGATTACCCATGATCATTATTAGTATTTACTTCTGATTCAGATATATCTTGGACATTTTGCAATTCTAAATATATTTAGAGATTTGTCTTTGTCATTACGTTTTTATTTCTATCTGAAGACATTCAATTATTAATTAATATTAAAGTAAACAAAAAAAAAATGTTAAAACCATCTCCTGGTCATTGTCAAGTTTGATGAGCAATAGTTTTTTTCTTTTCTGTTGTTCTTTGAGATATACTGAATAAGCAGGGTTTTTTCAATATATTATTTTATTTGACTATTTTATAGCAAAAAAATGCAATCAGATAAATTATAATAAAAATACATTCAAATAGATTAATCAAATCGTCAAAATTAAAGGAAATATATTTACATGTTACATCTTTTAAATGATGTCTTTTGCAGTTTTAATATTATTATTTTTTGGCTAGTAATTGTAGATGAAAAAATATTTTTTCTTACGTTTTTATTACTAATAGTAAGTGTAATAAACAGTTATTAATCAAATAATAATTGAGTCAAGGTATATTAGATTTTTTTCATTATTTTAATATTATTACATTATGTTGGTAAATAAATTTAAAATCAACTTTAATTACAATCTTTCAAATTTTCCAATCAGCTGAATGTTTTCACAAAACATTAAAACAATAAAAAAAAATTTATTCGTTTAAGTGTTTCACTTGAATTTCCAATCAGCCAGGAATGAGTTTTGAAACCTTTGATTTAATTCAGTATTTTATTAAAATTACGTGGCTGGCAAATTACGTGTGTGAGAGGAACTGCTTTCAGTTGGAGAGTCATTTTAAATTTTCTTGCACCAAATAAATTGTTTTACTTTAAACAAAAGGAAAAATAAATAAATAAATAAACGTGATTTAAATTATAATATACTTATAATTATTCAAAAAAAAAAAAGGATTTGCTAATGCCCGTGCATATATAAACGCTAATAAAAAGAGAAGTAATGTTGTGCATGTTAAAATATGATTGAATGGTGTTATTACTTAGGGATCATACAAAGTTTGAGTACTGAAAATAACAAATTATAACCCGAGTTATAGACACTGAGATCCATAATCCACCACTGTGCTAAATCTCACAGAGGTTTATATACGTTAACGTATTAATAAAAGGTTATTTTTGTTGGATAGCAGTTAATATATTTGAATTATTAACAGCGGTCAAAATTCATTATAAAAAATAATAAAATACTATAAATAATTCATTATAACAGTTGCAATATTTTATCTTAAGTGTTTAATAATAATTTAAATTATATAACTATAGTCAACTTTTAAGATTTCTTCGCTGATGACTATTGTTGTCTATAAATAACTATATAAAAGTTGACCCTAATTATATAATAATTTAAATACTCAATCAGTGATAAAGTGCAACAATAGTTTTTTCACGTATTTACAATATTTTATAATATTATAATAATTAAATGTACGATTCTATATATGTATGAGTGGCGTTTAATATAGGGATATTTCTTAGATAGAAATCTTGACTCGAAGTTAAAATAGTATGCAGACAATAAGGTATTGCTGAATTTAATAAATTAAAAATGCACTACTCTAGTAAATATGCTCAATTCATACTCTAAAAACATTTATAATACGTTTTCATCATTATATATATATATATATATATATATATATAATATGAAAACGTATATATATATACATATATATATATATATATATATATTGTACCCTCACTTCCAGGAAATATGTAATAACGATAAATTGATCTAGCTCAGATAAATAACTATATTCATCTAAAATGCATATAAATCAACAATAACTATATTCTTTAATAATATCAACTATCAAATTAGCTTAAATAATAAATAATAATAATATAATTCTGTATTATAAAATTAAATAAATGACTATCTAATCAAATCATGAGACTATGAAGTGAGTTTACAAGTGACAGAGCAAATACATTAAGCTAATATCCCACTGGATATCACCTTAATGGCATAAGAATACTATCCTTACTCCTATTACTTAAATACTACATTTATAGTACTCTTACATCTTTAATCAAAATTAATTAAGTAAATGACTCTTAATAAATTAATCTAAATATTTTCATAAAATTGATTTAGCTCAAATTATCTCAGGTTCTTTTAAAATAATCTCAAAACAATTATAACTGTTGTAATCAAGTATGATAAGGGATCTAATATCATTCTTAACTACATCTAAATAATACCAGTATTACTAAAATAATAATAATAATTTTCAATCTATAATTTAATCTTATATCTTTTCTACTGGTAACATTACTTATGTATAACAAATAATAACAATGTAATATAATCTTCTATTATTCATCTAGCATCTTAAGTAAACATATATGATATAATATTATAAGCTGAGAATATGTGGCAATCATTACTAAAATAATTTGATGTAAATCTTTGGTAATTCTTCCATAACCATCAGAATATTACAATAAATGAAACTTCTTAAATAAAATATATCAAATAAAACATTATAACTCTTAAATAACAATTTTATTTATGATGTGCAAATACTATGTCTTCATTATAATTATCTGTGATTATGTAATTGTGATGTGAAGAAATTGAGTCGACACCAAGATTTATAACAAAACGTAACAAATTTATTAATAAGCTTTAACAGTAAATTATATACAGTATGTACAATATGCCTGCACTTTGTTTTACTCTCTTTTCGTTAATTTTACAAAAAAAATGAATTACATAAAAATATTAGATATAAAAGATTGCTTTATCAAATTCTTATTACTGAAATATTACCATAACATCTTTATGACCTCCATTAATTTTAAAAATTATTACATTACAAAAGTATTATTTAAATTATTAATTCACTTTGAATTTATCTTTTATTATTTAGTTTTAAAAACACTTTTACTATATCTTATGATTATTCTTAACTTACTCATAGTGTAAATAATACTAATTAATAATATACCCATTAATTTAAATGCTTATTATTCCTCAATATGATGTCAAATAAATGTAAACATTGATGTGTATTATTCTAAAATAATAATATAAAATTATGATCACATGCATTCTTCAAGTATGATTTATGAATATTTTTTTTACTTGTAAAAATATGCATTAACATTGAATTTCTTCAAAACTCAATGATTAAATAATATTTTTTTATAAAAACACATTTCACTCATCATTTATTTATTTGTAATACATAATAATGACTACCAAACATTTAAAAAAAAAGTTTATGAATCTTTATTAACAAGTTACCATCTTGTATTTTTTACCTTCAATCATCTTTACTTTTAAACAATATAACCCATCTTATCTTTTAAACAACAATTATGCATTTTAAACTTATTCATCATTTCATATTTTAAAATACTAGTCTTTACAATACTATTCAAGAAATACCGATAGTAAATACATGTAAGTATATGAAATAAATCACATTTTAATTTAATAGCACTTCTATTAAATTACCATCATCGTCACAGTTCATCATAAATAAGGTATGACTATTTTAGTTCATCACCTTTACCATAAACATAATGTCCAAGCTATCTATTCAGATCTATGGAACATTACAACTTCAACATACATAAAATAACACTACCATGAACTAATATAAATTATAGGGCTAAGTTATCTATACTTACACAATAATCACTATCATCTATACTTATTCCAATACAAACAAATCTTCTCTAGAATTATTATCTTAATTCTACTTAACTTAATACCAAGCTTACATCACTAAAATATATTCTTACATTCTTATAATAATAAATAAATTCATGTCTAAAAAAAAACTATCTAACCAATCGATAAGAAAAGATTATTTTATTCATTAGTAAATCTGCACATAAATACAAACAATCAGTATCGATATTCCGGTTTATTATTTTGATCACTTAAAATAAACATTAAATTTCGTTATAATAGAATCATATATTTATATTTCCCTTATATTAAAATGTACTTATAATATTATTAAAAGTATGCATATTTTAACATGCATAAACAAATTAAAAACTATGTGTACGTATTGTGTTTTTCATAATCATTTCATACATCCACACTAAGATATACACTAAATCAATACATAGTAAAATGATCAATACTTTTGTAATTGTTACCATCAATAATATGTATTCCTTGACGATTATTCCATTAGTATCTCTGGATCATGAACTAAATAAAACATTATTTAAATATCATTCATTCCATATCATACTTAAAATATTACACTTTTTTTTAAATTATCAAAGACTTTTTTCTTTCTTAATAACTAATTTTTAGATTAGTAAATAATTTAATGTTTTTATGTTTCTACCCTACTTCTATTTATGAATATAAATATGAAAGTTAGTAAAAAATAAATTTAAATATATTTACGAAAAGAAACTCCTTTCGAAAGAATTCACTAAAGAGAATGTCTTTTTTTCTCATGGTACCCATTGTTGATTACACTTCTGATGTCAAAAACTATGCATGCTCTATTTTATGTTGTAACACAAACAATTCAAAATGAATGTTCCACATTAAATACGGTAAGTTCACTTTTTTATTCACCAAAATCTGAATTTATTTATGTAATTATTACTTTGTCTCCAAAATTTGAAATAGTTTACCAATTCCATGGCTATGTAAATACAACATTAAAAGTACTTTTTATATTTTGTGCTCAAATAGTTTCCACGTTCTTGCAACTTTTATCCATATTTCCTGATGTCTAAGTTTTCTGATACAGTATCAAAAACAATGGCGTTTTAAATTGCTTTTCACAATATAAATAAATTCCACAATAATTTTATAACCTTTGTATGTCCAGCATACCTTAATCATTGATTTTTAATATTTTTAAAATAGGATATAAATCATATCGGCAAATGATTTTAATTTTATCTTTTTTTAAAAAAAATTCCCAGCTTGAAATTATTTTTAATACTTTTTCAGAAAATCATATTAGCGTTCCAAAATAATTATTTGGTCAAATTCAAAGGTTTTTTTTTTTCTTTTAAAAGCATTTTCATCATAATTTAAAATAAGTTTTTTTTTTTTTTTTTTTATAAAATATTTAATATCATTCCATTTTTGATGAAACTCTTGTATTTCTTCATAAAGTTCTTTTAATAAAATTCAGTTGTAAATTAACACAACCTATTAGAATAGGCCAGATTATAACTTTACATGATAATAACACTTACATTTTTTTCTTAATTCTTTTATATTTAGCGATAACTTTTCCATGTCTAAGTTGATGACAAATTGAATAAAAATAGATCAGCTAGTAGGAAATATTTATTTTTTAGCCTTGTATATCTATATCACAACCTTATAAGAATAAATTACTGTACTTTTAGAATTTTAAAAAATGATAAAATTAACTATTAAGCTATTAATTAATTTACCAAGGTTGTGAAACCCTGATGATGGTATCACAGTATAATAGAATAACAGTGACCCTGGAATTCCTGCACAGCTATTTTATAGCTGTCCAAAATATACATTTTCATTGGTCAATTTCAACAATGCTTGCTACACAACCTGGATAACAAATGCCAGATAAAGCTTAAAACTAATAATAATTTATTAAATATTTATTTTTATTATATTCAATTCTTAATTAATTTTCATATTTTATTTACACTGATTAAATACTTCAAAATAACTTTTAAAAATCATATTTTAATATTTATTACCATTTATACCTTTATTTTAAACAAAACATATTTATTTTCAATAAAAAACATAAATCTAATTTCATCTATTAAATCTATTTTTAAAACTTAATCTAATATTTATAACAGATGACATCATTTTATTTTCAAAAACAGGTGTGAATCTTATACGTCACGTGATTTATAAAATTAAATGAGATGCTAATAATTTAAATGAAACTAAATAAATAATTCAATTTATCAAATATTACATAAATCAATATTATAACGCAATTTTAAAATAACTTTTAATATTATAAAATCGAATATGCACTTTTCTCCCTACATTATTATTTTTTAATTACATAATTTAACATATAACCATTAAATACAATTATTATTGTCAAATAATCTATTTGTTTAACTTTAAAGTATTACTTTTACAATTTACCTTAATAATTTATCTATAATACTTATTAAATCAACATTTATTCTGGCTAATTCTCCCAATCATACAATTTTATAATGATTTTTAGCTAACTACTTCCTTACAAATACCAACACAATATTATACATCAATTATTTTACTTGCTTTAACTAAATTATTCAAAGATCATCAACACATAACATACATCATCTCTTACTTAACTTTAAAATTTAAAATTTTCTAGTAAATTGTTAGAAATAATCCATTCTAACCTAAACAAAAGGGTACAATATATATATATATATATATATATATATATATATATATATATATATATATATATATATATATATATATATAAAATATATATATATATATATATATATATAATTATACAACAGTGATAATATTATAATTGGAACAATAAACTTTCAAGCACTGACTGTATAATTTCAATACTCTTTGGAACTAACATAATCTATATTTTCAACAAAAAATAAATTCTACTTTGACCTGATATCCTAATCTTATGAAAACAATCAAATAATCATATTTATTATGGTGAATGACAATATTGTAACAATGTTGCACCAAATAATAATGGTCCATAAAATTTTTAAGTAGCGGTGTTTTATTACAGTTTGCAATCAAAAAAATGGCATTTTTAAATTTGCAACCGCACAATTAATTTATTTTTCCATATCAATCTTTGTTAAAAGTTCTAATGGAATTTTTTGGTTTTACTAACAACTGTTTGACAAACAATAATATCTGGAGTAGATCTAACTTTAATTTTAATACATCAATTGGAGAAAATATATTTTTATATATTCAATGCTAACACTCATTATGACAAACATTTAAAAGATTTAATACTTTGCTATATTTTTCTGTAATAAATATTTATATGATAATTTATAAACTTTAATTATAAGAAAAAAGTAGAATATTTTATTGCTTGTACTACATACTAGCAGTAAAAATTGATTCACTCTGAAAAGAAACCAGAATAAATAAACATATCATTCTCAAATAACTACTGACCCTGGTGCAGTGAGCAGCTTTAATGATGCTAGTTTCACTCATCTAAAAGAGCAAACAAATCTTAATAGAATTTGCTGAAATTCATTGAATATGAATTTTTTGCAACTGCTATAATTAGCAGTATCTTAGAATAGAATCTTCAAGCATCAGTTAAAATAATTATTTTTAAAAACGGTTTAATTTGTTGTAATTACATAATATTTATGTAAATATTGAATTATTGTTACATTATTATTTCAAGCACAAATTTAATAATCATTTATTATATTTTTTCTGGATATGCTTTAGTGTCATAGTGCTTATGCACCAACCATTACTGTGATCAAATATATCAATATCAAATATGCATGAATCAAATTATACAATCTTAATAATATGTAATAATTGAAGTGAAAAACTTAAATTAGTAGTTATATTATTATCAAAGTAATTCATATTGCAGACAAATAATGCATTTATCTCTGCCTGTTACCAATATATATATATATATATATATATATGATGATGATATATATATATATGATGATATATATATATATATATATATCATCATCATCATCAACCATTATCAATACACTGCAGGATGAAGGTCTCTCCAAGTTTAATCCATCTTTTTCGATCTTTAGCTTCTCTTCTCCACATCATCCCTGCACACTTTCTTATTTCATCCATCCATCTCATATGTGGTCTCTTTCTGGGTCTTTTACAATCTCTTGGAATCCAGTTTAAAATTTCAATTGTCCATCTATTATCATCTCTTCTAGCAATATGTCCAGCCCAACTCCACTTCAATCTTTTAAATTTTTCAATGAGGTCAGTAACACCTGTTTGTTTTCTTACCCATACATTGTGTTTTCGATCTCTTCTTGTGACTCCCAACATGCATCTCTCCATACTTCTTTGAGTGGTCTGAAGTCTCTGTATTTCTCTTCTATTAAGTGTCCAAGTCTCAGATCCATAAGTAAGAACTGGTAAAACACATTTGTTAAAAACCTTCCTTTTCAAACACATAGCATTTTTCCTTTTAGTATCAAGTTATTTCTACCAAAAGCACTCCAGCCAAGTTTAATTCTATGATTAATTTCTTCCATTATGTTTCCATCTGTATTAATAATCTGACCAAGGTATTTGTAACTGTTAACTTCTTCTAATTCATCATAATCAATCTTTATTTTCATATTTTGAGCAAATCGATTAAACATTACTTTAGTCTTTTTAACATTTATCTTTAGTCCTACTTTTCTACTTTCATCTGATAATTCCTGCAACATATTCTGCAGCTCTGAAGCATTATTTGCAAAAACAACTACATCATCTGCGAAATCTAAATGACTTAAATAATCTCCATTTACTTTCACTCCTTTAGTTTCCCATTTTAATCCACAAAATACCTCTTGCAGCATTGCTGTAAAAAGTTTTGGAGATATGGAGTCACCTTGTCTTACACCTTTCTCAATGTTGACTTTCCCAGTATCATTATGTAATCTGAATGTTGCTGTTGCATTTTTATAAATATTCTTCAAAATATGACAATATCCTGGATCTATACCTTGATGAGCCAATGCTTTAATCACTGAAGAAATGTTTATAGAATCAAATGCCTTTTCATAATCTACAAATCCAAAACATAATGACAACTCATATTCATTCGTCTTTTCTATAACTTCTCTCAACACCTGGATATGATCTACTGTACTAAAACCACTTTTAAATCCAGCTTGTTCTCTTCGTTGGTGGAAATCCAATGTTATATGTGGATGAGTTGTAATTAACTTGGTAAAAATTTTATATAAAACGGATAAAAGGCTGATAGGTCTGTAATTTCTAATATTTTCTTTATCACCTTTTTTAAATATTAATATTATTACTGCATTCTTCCAATCATCCGGTACATCTTTATCATTTAGACATTTGGTATATAACTTTGCTAAAAAAAATTATATTTCTTCACCTGCTTCTTTTAATATATCAATTATAATTCCATCATTACCTGGAGCCTTTCCTTTCTTCATACATTTAATTGTGTATCTCACTTCTTCATTTAAAATTCTGGGCAATTCAGAAGATGTAATAGGTATAGGAGGTACTTGTTCTTTATTACTATATAATTCTTGATAAAAATCTTCTACCAATTTCATGATGTCATCTCTTTATTTCTTATTGCAGATATAAATTTCCTAACAATACCAATATGTTGTTTTACATTCTTAAGACTTTTATTTTCTTCTACAGCTTTCCTTGCTAGTTCACAGTTATACTTTCTTATATCGTTTTCAACTCTTTTCCGCACCATTTTACAAAATTTGAGATATTCAATTCTTTTTAATGCATCATTTTTGTATATCTTCATATTCCTTCCTTTCTTCATAAATTCTTTAGTCTCAGTAGAAATTTTATTGGTCAATTGCTGCTTTTTTCTACCAGCTATTTTTGTTGCAGTTTTTAAAAGTGTATGAGTTATTTTCATATTAATTTCATTCAAACCTGAATCATGTTCAAAATCTACTAATACTTGAAACTGATTTGTAAGTTCTAATTTAAATTCATTAGAATGTTTCTGAAGATTAGGAATATCAACTGTAAATATTGTTTTTCTTAATAATTTTTGTCTCTCTAGTTTCACATTAACACGTATCTTACACCTTACTAATTGATGATCACTTCCTGTGTTAAATTTATTAAGAACATTACAATCTTGAAATATGTATTTCCTGTTAGTCAAAATATAATCCAATTCTGCTGTAACTTCATTTGGATGCTTCCATGCCCATTTCCTTTTAACATTTTTCTCAAAAAAAGAATTCATAATATAAAGTTTTTCTTTTTCTGCAAATTCCACAAGTCTATGTCCTCTCTCATTTCTATTACCATAACCAAAATTACCTACAGCACTTTCATCTTTCACTTGTTTACCAATTCTAGCATGAAAGTCTCCCATAACAATTTTAAAATGTTGTTTACTCTGATCAAAAGCCTTTTGTACATCCATATAAAAATCTTCTACTACTTCATCACTATAAGAACTTGTTGGGGCATAAACCTGAATTATTTGCATTTGATATCTGCTATTAAGTTGTATAACTAATCTTGCCACTCTGTCCGATACATCATCAATCTGCACAATATTGTTCTTCCACTTTTAATTTATAATGAATCCTACTCCACTTGTATTTCCAATATTTTTGCCTTTATAATAGAGTATATGTCCACTTTTCAAATCAATTGTCTCTTCACCTTTTCTTCTAACTTCACAAAGTCCAATAATGTCCCATTTAATATAAGAGAGTTCTTCTTCTAATTCTTGCAATCTTCCTTCACTTGAAAGTGATCTGCAGTTGTAAGTACCTAAATAAAAAGTCGTCATCAAATGGCAGCCTGGGTCTGCAATCAGGGGATTCCTAGCACCCTCTGCCTTCGGCCACCAACCGCTGCCTTGGTTGGTGACTTTACAGCGTCCTGGGAATAAGGGCCATGCTTTATTTTTGTCTGTCATAATTGTATATATATATTGGAAAAATATTTATCATTTACACAAACATTCATTCTGCCTTATCAGGCACTGAGAAGAAAGACCATGGTGTTTCTCGATCTTAAACTCAGTGGTAAAAAGCCAATAAACTCACCACGCTGGCTAATGTGTGTTGGTGAGCAGCCCATCCATGTTCATATACTATATGAATAATCACATAGTAATAACAGCTGCAACGACAAGAACATATGGAGTGGACATTAGGAATTTGCCCTGCTCGGTTCTTTTAAGGCCTCCAAGAGGATTCAAAGGGTCTTCTTTCAGTTAATAGCAAACTCCTTTCTGCAGCCATATATATATATTACCAATAATGTTATAATAATAGTAAACTCCTTTCTGCAGCCATATATATATATTACCAATAATGTTATAATAATAGTAGATTAGAAAGTAATATCAATTTGCATAAATATCAAATCAGAACTTTGTTTTCACAGCTTTATTCAAATCAGCATATAGAGGCCAATGCATTAATACAGATATTAGTTGGAAAATTATGCTTAATGATTTTAGTTTACATGTTTGGTATTGGATGTTTGTTTACAAGATTATTAAAATGAATAGAAATTCTTTCTGTCCTGGGAATTTAAATTATAAATAATTTCAATACGACTGCCTAGATATCTCTGATGATTTGGCATTCAATTTAATATATGTCATTGCGCAAACTCGTTTTACATATTAAGTAAAAATCAATGCAATTATTGCCTGTAATATAGATTATTTTAATATAAGAGAGTATTGTATTATTACGATGTGCACTTGGTCTTTTATCGTTTAACAAAAAGGGAGAACAAATTATCTGGTATATATCTCACTATTTAAAGTTATCTTGAGGTGGTGAATAAGTAAAGTATGAAATGTTGAGAATTAATGTTGGTGGCTAATCTGCTGAGGTATTTTGAAGAACACTTTCATGTATGGAAATAAATAAGCACATGCAGAAATAAGATTTAATGTCTTTTGAATGTTAAAAATATGTATTGAATGTACTCCTAGACCATTTTGTATTAGAGGAGCTTGAATACATTTTAGTGAAACTGAAACAATCTTTTTTTTCCCACAGCAACATTCTACCTAGTGAATTTATTTTACTAGTAAAATATTTAGTGTATAGTATTATTGGACAATAGTATGTGATTCAAGCCATAATTAATAGATTAAACAGGGATATTGTTGAGTACAATGATGGGTAAGATTTTGATAGTGAATCAATTATATTTTCAATTTTATTTTCAATTTTGTCTTGTATTTTTTGATGTATTTTTAGGTTGTTCAAATAGAAGAAAAATGCCACAAAAGAGCTAGGTTTTCCTTTAAAATGTTGTCTGTGAAATTGTCCTGTATATATTGAACAAGCACAATATGTATCCATGTTAAACTCCAGCTTGTATTTGTTCATGTATGAATTAAAAATTTTTAATAGAGTTGAATCTATTTTTAGAGGTTAAAAAATCAAGACATCATCCATATAGTCAATGCAGGAGATGTTTGTTTTCAGACCAGGCATGTATATATGCCCAATAATTCTTTTTCTCTCATATTCAGTAGCAGATTGGTATAAATAGTAAAAAACAGCACTTAGTGGAGAACTCTGTGGAATTAAACAGTAAGGTACAAAAGAGGATGAATTTTTCTCATTAAATGTAATACAAGATTGATGATTAATTATATTAAGAATCTCAGTATTGCTGTGTCTACTAATGCTTCAACAAGGAGTTCAATCGAAATCATATCAAATGCTGATCTTATATTCATTTGCATCATAATTTGAATATATATTTTTTTATTATTTCTGACAGAAGCAATAACTGTTTTGAATAGAAAGGCTGCTTGCATTGGAGATGCGCCTTTCTTAGAAAACTGCATTTTAGATAGTATAGGTATAATATAGGGTTCTATTTTGTCTTTAGTGATTGACTCCAACATTATTATTATTATTATTATTATTATTATTATTATTATTATTATTATTATTATTATTATTATTATTATTATTATTATTATTATTATTATTATTATTATTATTATTATTATTATTATTATTATTATTATTATTATTATTATTATTATTATTATTATTATTATTATTATTATTATTATTATTATTATTATTATTATTATTAGTAGTAGTAGTAGTAGTAGTAGTAGTAGTAGTAGTAGTAGTAGTAGTAGTAGTAGTAGTAGTAGTAAGTAGTAGTAGTAGTAGTAAGTAGTAGTAGTAGTAGTAGTAGTAGTAGTGGTAGTGGTAGTGGTAGTAGTAGTAGTAGTAGTAGTAGTAGTAGTAGTAGTAGTAGTAGTAACATCATCATTTTGGTTTAATAATAGTTTTCCAGGAAAAAAATTATCAGGAAGATACAGGTGATACATTATATGGTTGTCTTTTGATAGCCAGTCACAGCCACTTGTTGGCATTGTTTATGTGTAAAACAATAAAATGTAATTTACCGAGCTGAGATTTAAAAAATCCGGTAACTTTTTTCGATCTCTTAAATTTTTTCTACTCCATCTTTTAATATTTCATTTTTAGGGTTTTTTTTTTTGACTATACAGACAATTTATTTTTTACTTTAACTTTTATTTTTTAAATCCATTTGTATTACCTTTTTTAAAAAATAAAAACAACCAAAAAATAACTTCTGTCTCCAACTTTTACAAAGTATTTCTCAATACACCTCCCACCCCAAATAAAATAAGATCAAAACTTTTGACGTTTTCAAGTTTCTTTTTTTTTTGTTTAAAAATATGGCCACTTTTTTTGGCCTATAAGGCTAATTTTTTTAGCCTTTATTTGTATACTTCTGATATTCTATAACTTTTATTTTTAAAATCAATTTTTATTACCTTTTTTAAAAAATAAAAACAAACCAAAAATAATTTTTGTCTCAGTGAAGACAAAGTATTTATCAACCCATTCTCCCCCAAAAAATTAAGATAAGATCTTTTTTGGCTTTAACTTATATTTTTGAAATCAATTTTTATTACCTTTTTTAAAAAATAAAAACAACCAAAAAATAACTTGTGTCTCTAACTTTTACAAAGTTTTCTCAACCCCCCCCCCCCAACCCCCAAATTAAAATAAGATCAAAACTTTTGACTTTTTCAACTTTCATTGACTTTTTTTTAAAAAAAGATGGTGACTATACAGTGATTTTTTTTTTTTTTGGGGGGGGGTATTTCTATTATGTAATGTCTATTTTCCCATTTTTTAAAAAAAAACTTTTTTTATTAATTATGTTTTATGATCCTTTCTACATACCAGCACAAAAAAAATTACAAAAACTTCAAAACTTCAGACTTTTACATGTTTCATTTTATTTTTTCCGATTTAAAATACAGCGACTTTTTTTTTTTGCTGTATGGTGATTTTAATTATGCGGTTTCTATTTTGCCCTTACTATTAATGACATTTTTTGATTTTTTGATTTTTTCCTACTACATTTTTAAATTTTTATTTTTAAGAATGGAATACATTCAGTTGCAAGAACCTGAATAACATCAGAAAGTGGAACAATTTGTGCATCATTTTATTTGCCTCATATAATTTCTCACTAAAGCATGACTTTTCACATGAGATCAGCTGAAAAGTGTTTGGCCCTACCCTTTTCCAATATTTTGCAAATTCCACATTGGGTAGGGATGGGTGAGGATGGTTTGGCAATTCTTAGTGAGTCAGACTGCATGATTTAAGTAGAAATTAAATTACTCTGCTATGGAGGTATCAAAACTTGTGGACACTTGAAATTCAAACACCTTCAATTCATTAGTGAATTGTGTGAATTTGCATAAAGTGTCACAAAGCACAAATCAGCCTGTAATATTTCTGTGCAAACCTTCGAGTGGCCTGCAATGGCTAAGATAAACACAACTGCTTTCTTAGCCATAAGTGTAGGTCATGGAAAAGGCATTTTTATGTGTTTTAACACATAAATAACACCATCAAGTGGCCATGATTGGCTATCAAAAGACAACCCATTATATTTATTAGGAAAATTGGATAAATGTGTGAGTTTATAATTGTATTATGTTTTGGAGATCAGTTGTATTAAACTTTAAGCTAATGTAAATATGCTATAGCCCCATAATGATTAATTTCTCATATGTTCAATTAATCCCTTTTATAATGAAAGGTATTAAAATAAACAGTCAAATAGTTAAAATGTTACCTTTTTTCTTGTACCCAATATGTATTAATATGCTCTGTTAATGGTATGTTGAATTATGCAGTAAGTCTGATACTTATAAGGAGAGGTTATTATTACAAATATTATTGTCAGTGTACTGAAGAATGCAGTAAACCATTCTTGCATTTTATCTGTAGTTAATGCTTAGGTTGAATAAACACTGTACAACCTTTTTTAATGGAGTGTTTTATTGTTGCATAACATTTGTGATAACACAAGGGTATTTAGACCCAAATAGAAAGCATTTATTAAGTATAACAGCATGATATGATTAATACAAGAATTTATTGTTATCATAATGACTTCATTTAAATATTTTTATTAATAATATTTACAATTAATAAATTAATTGTTATATTTTGTTACTACATGGTCATTTGTGTTAATTTGAAATAACGTCATAATCTTCAAGTCTTATAAATAAATATGGTCACAATTACACTAGTAATATTTTTGTATTCAATTTACTTACACAATTTTCATTTTAATATTGAATTGGCTGATAAGAGTGGATATAATAAAATCCATTTGCTATCTTAACCATATCAAGAATAGATCAGTTTAAAATTGTTGATATTAATAATTTTCACAGTAGTAACTTTTATATTTTATTAAGAATCCTGAATAAGTGTTTGATCCAAACAAAATGCAACCTAAGAGTTAAGAACTAACTTTTTAGCCTTATTAAATAAAAGACACATGAAATTTTAATAGAAGTGTTATTCATCTATTATATATGCAGTTATACATTTTGTATAGAGTTATAAGAATATCTCGAGATTATATTATTAAAGTTTATGAGAATACCTTTAGTAAAATTAGAATCAAACCTAGCTATGCAAGTCAGATAATATTCATCTTTTTATATATGACAAAAACTTAGTGTGTGGATCGACTTCTAGTTTGGACTCCTCTCAACTTACTGCCCTATTTATTTGTCCCGATGTCTCCTGTCAGGGAAAAAGAGAGTTAAAAGATTTAAAAGTTTGTAAGCAATCCAATTCTCCGCTGGATGTATATAATCATTTTTCATTGAACAGACATAGTAAAAAATAATTTGTAAAGAATGTAAATAATATCGCCTTATATTGACTTTTGACTCGTCTAATGCTGAAATAAATTACTAAATACAAAATGTGATTGACCGAATTCTTTTAAAGATTGGGAATCAAATGAATCCTGAATAATTAAAAATTGCTCTTATTCTATTAATAGTAGGTAATAAAATATATGTGCGCAATAATACATAGACATATATATACACACAGGCATTCCTTTTATAAAGTTATTAAGTTAGGAATGTTTGCAGAAAATAAAGCTAATTTTAAAGATTTTAATTCGATTGTAATGCTGTCAGTTAAAATTTGTTTGCTAGATAATATCTTTATTTCTAAGAACTTTATAAACTCAGTAATCTTATAAATAAAAAAAGTACGTATACAATTCCATAATCCAATTGTTAATACATATATCAATATGAGTATTAAAATTTTACATAATGGGACTTATTAAATTTATATATAATCCATCAGGCACGTGCGATGTAAATACATGTAATAAAGTTTACCTTTAAATTTAAAAAAAAATTGTATTATATAAATTACTTTTAACATTGTCTAACTTCGCGATTATCTATCTATCCACCGTTTCGCGTATTAAAATGTTGCTTTTTGATTATTCTATTATATATATATATATATGCACGCGTGTGTGTGTTTTTGTCACATCCCATTATACTCCTGCATTTTCAGCATGGCACGTTGAACTTGATTGTCCAATTGTTGAATAATTTTAAAATGTTCGACTTTGAAGGGGAGAGGAGTATCTTTTATAGGTCATGTCATTACTATGTGTAGTAAAAGTGTTTGTCTCTAATTATTACAGAAATTTTATTTATGCTTTCTTGTACAAATTATATATATATATATATTAACAAAACATCTAATAAAAATCTTATTTTGCAAAAACAAAAGAATGACTTTTTAAAAATGTATATTGCAGAATCAAACTATTAAATAACTCAATAACTCTTTCAATATTCTGCCTATCAATAACTAGATAATTCATTAATTGTAGAATAATATATATATATATTACACAGATCATAATTAATTATTCAAAATAGTATATGTTTGCTAAAATGTACACGTAAAACAGTTTTATATAATATGTTCCAGTAATAGAAAAATATTTGATGATATTTAAAAATTTACATGGTTCTCTGATTAATTGAAAAGATCTGCATAATCAAAATAAATTCCAAGAAACTGTAGTATGGATTTTATATATATATATATATATATATATATATATATATATATAAATATATATACAGATATATATATATATATATATATATATATATATATATAATCAAAATTATCCCAAATTTACAACTCGACAAGACTAGCCAAAAATAAACTCTAAAACACTACTAATGGTTTCATTGCTGCAATCAGATTTCTCAAGTGTAAAGAACTACAAAATAACAACATATTTAAACTAAACATTACTCACAATTTTATTTACCATTCATACACTTTTAATATTAAAGAACTTTTTAATAAGTTAATTGCTTCAGAATGATAAATTTTTAATGATAAATATTCTTAAATTCTTTATTTAATTTCTCTCAAAGAAGACAATCTTAGCTTTATACAAGTTAATAATAGTGTGGCTTGTATCTTTTTTATGGATATATAAAGCAGAACTAAGATTTTTATTTCTAACCCTACTTTTATATACCTTTATTTTTTATTTAAACTCAAACAGCCCTGACCTATATATACCTTCTTACAAACAAGGGATAATATACATTATTCCAGGAATAGTCTTTTTATCAAAAACTTCCTTTGTATTATTTAATAAATTAATCAAAGTAATACCCCTTTTCCAAACAATTTTCTTATTTCCAAACAAATTAATATTTTTACTTACAATTTTATACAAAGTCAATTTAAATGGCAAAAAAATAAAATCATATTTTTCTGTATCCTTTATATCATTATGAATATTATTGCTATTAAATAAAATACTTTTAAAAAACTTATCAGAGTAGCCACCACACAAATAATCTTTATAAAATTGACCTTTTTGAAACAAAGCTAACCCACTAAAATTATTTAATCTTTTATTTATATAACAATTTCTTAAAGAAATTACTCTATGAGATACAGATTGATAGTTATCAGATTTAATTATAGACCTTAACTATTTATTTTTAACATAGTGACTACATACTAAATAATTATTCTTTACATTTTTCATTCCCAATAGATCTAAAAATTTTAATTTAACAAAATCTAACCCCCTCTTTCTATCACATATTTTATAGAAAAATCAAAACATACTCATTTGCCAACTCTTTCACTTTATCATTCTCAGCAACAAACAAACAATTATCCACATATCTGACAAATAATTTTAATTATAAACAGTCATTTTTAATAATAATTTCCTCTTCCAAATAATTAATAAAAGCTGAATAAATTAAAGGTGAAATAATATAAACTATTATCCACCTTTCCTTCAACTTATAAAAAATTACCATTATAATTAAAATACATAGAATCCTTCAATAAAAAACACAAATTTTTAATAACTTTAGTTTTATTCTTTGACAAAGAGTTGTGTTTAATCAACACTGACATGAAACATCAATAATGCTTAATCTATTAACAGATTGATTTATATTTGCAATATCCAAACTGCCAAATACCCAATTACTTTCTATTTTAAAATTATTAATCTTATCAAAAGCCTCAAAAGAATAAAAAAAATTGTGTAATGATAAAAAGCAACAAATTGTTGTAAAAAATTATCCAAGAAGCTAGAAATACCCTTTACAACATTACTTGTAAAATCAAAAATAAATCTTTAAAAAAACATATTTCTGAGTCTAAATATTCATAGACAGCTTAGCTGATATGAAGTCATTAGGATAACAGTTTAAATAATCTACTCTGTTAAAAAAAATTTAATTTATCATTTTTCTTATAACATATACTAACTTCCTTTTAATCAGCCAGGATCTTTTTCTAAAAACATATATTTATCATTATTTAATTCTTGATCTATTTTCTCCTAAACTCATTTCCTTTTGTAATGACAAACCATCCATATTTGTTTTCATAGAATAATAGTTGTCTTGCGTTGGTGGTCGAGAGGTCAACGTGACTGCCTTGCACTTACATGTAGTTGCCTGGGTTGCAGGTTCATGTCTTGACCGATGCTATGACACTTAAAAAAAGAATAATAGTTCTGTATGCAGTCATTATGTTAAAAGTAAAGAGTTACAGTCCATAATAAAACCCAATAGCTATCAGTCTGTATCTCATAAAGTAACTGCTTTACGAAATTATTGTTACAGGAATAATAAATTAAATAATTCTAGTGGGGTAGCCTTGTTTCAGAAAGGTCAATCTTATAAAGATTATATTTGAGTTTTGGCTACTCTGAAAAATTTGCTAATCGTATTTTATTTAATAATAATAATAATAATAATAATAATAATAATAATAATAATAATAATAATAATAATAATAATAATAATAATAATAATAATAATAATAATAATAATAATAATAATAATAATAATAATAATAATAATAATAATAATAATAATAATAATAATAATAATAATAATAATAATAATAATAATAATAATAATAATAATAATAATAATAATAATAATAATTGCAATGATATAAAGAAAAAAATATTTTATTTCTTTGCCATTTAAATTGTCTTTTATAAAATTATATATAAAATAGTAATTTGTTTGGAAATAAGAAAATTGCTTAGAAAAAGGCATTACTTTGAATAATTTGTTAAATAATACAAAGAAAATTATTGATAGAAAGTCTATTCCTGGAGTAGTGTATATTATCCCTTGTTTTGTAAAAAAGGTATATATAGGTCAGAGTAGTGTAAGATTAAATGAAATATAAAGGTGCAGAGAAGTAGGTTTAGAAATAAATATCTTAATTCTGCTTTATATATCCATGAAAAAAATATGCAGGCTACACTATTAATTTTGATGAAGCTAATGCTATATTCTTTGAGAGAAATGAAATAAAGAGAAGAATTAAAGATTTATTATTATTAAAAATTTATGATTCTGAAGCAATTAACTTTTTTAAATGTTATTTTAATATTAAGGGTAAATGGAATGTAAGTGGAATTGTAGTTAATGTTTAGTTTAAATATGTTGTTATTTTGTAGTTCTTTACTTTTGAGAAATCGGCTTGTAGCAGTGAAACCTTTGGTAGTGTTTTAGAATTTATTTTCTTGGCTAGTCTGGTTGAGTTGTGAATTTCAGGTAATTTTGATTATTTATTGACTAATTTAGCTTTATGCTTATATATATATATATATATATATATATATTATATTTAAATATATATATATATATATATATATATATATATATTTATGTTTAAAATGTAAGAAAAATCCAATTAATTTAACATCTATTATATATATAAAAAAACAAAAAACAAGTTAAAAACTTGCTAACACTTGTATTTATGTCAATAGATGGTGTTCTACCAAAAACACCGTCAAGTGTATGTTTACATAAACATCAGAGCAAGCATTCACTATCTCTAATTTTAATTCCACTTTCAGATCATGATTTCAAGCTATTTACTATCATCAGTGAAAGACGGGAATAAGAAACTAGATCTAAATACAAACTCTGAGTGTTTATGAAACACTTTCTATTCAGCTTGCAAGCATGAATCCTTTAGACACGTAATGTCTTCAAACTCAACATAGCAAGCCAGATAGCTATATGGGTTTGATATCAGTTCAGCATCACCACATAGTAGAAGCCTCTGCAATATATATCATTGCTAGAAAGACCTCAAAGGTACATTTATGAAAAACAAAAAACAAGTTAAAAACTTGCTAATGCTTGTATTTATGTCAATAGATGGTGTTCTACCAAAAACACCGTCAAGCGTATGTTTACATAAATGTCAGAGCAAGCATTCACTATCTCTAACTTTAATTCCACTTTCATCTATTGACATAAATACAAGCGTTAGCAAGTTTTTAACTTGTTTTTTGTTTTTCATAAATGTACCTTTGAGGTATTTCTAGCAATGATATATATTGCAGAGGCTTCTACTATGTGGTGATGCTGAACTGATATCAGACCCATATAGCTATCTGGCTTTCTATGCTGAGTTGGAAGACATTATGTGTCTAAAGAATTCATGCTTGCAAGCTGAATAGAAACTGTTTCATAAATGCTCAGAGTTTGTGTTTAGATCTAGTTTCTTATTCCTGTCTTTCACTGATGATAGGATAGCAAATAGCTTGAAATCATGATCTGAAACTGGAGTTAAAGTTAGAGATAGTGAATGCTTGCTCTGACGTTTATGTAAACATATGTTTGATGGTGTTTTTGGTAGAACACCATCTATTGACATAAATACAAGCGTTAGCAAGTTTTTAACTTGTTTTTTTTGTTTTTCATAAATGTACCTTTGAGGTCTTTCTAGCAATGATACATATTGCAGAGGCTTCTACTATGTGGTGATGCTGAACTGATATTAGACCCATATAGCTATCTGGCTTGCTATGCTAAGTTTGAAGACATTACATGTCTAAAGGATTCATGCTTACAAGCTGAATAGAAACTGCTTCATAAACACTCAGAGTTTGTGTTTAGATCTAGTTTCTTATTAATATCTTTCACTGATGATAGCAAATAGCTTGAAATCATGATCTGAAAGTGGAATTAAAGTTAGAGATAGTGAATGCTTGCTCTGATGTTTATGTAAACATACGCTTGATGGTGTTTTTGGTAGAACACCATCTATTGACATAAATACAAGCATTAGCAAGTTTTTAACTTGTTTTTTGTTTTTCATAAATGTACCTTTGAGGTCTTTCTAGCAATGATATATATTGCAGAGGTTTCTACTATGTGGTGATGCTGAACTGAGATCAGACCCATATAGCTATCTGGCTTGCTATGCTGAGTTTGAAGACATTACATGTCTAAAGGATTCACGCTTGCAAGCTGAATAGAAACTGTTTCATAAATGCTCAGAGTTTGTGTTTAGATCTAGTTTCTTATTCCTGTCTTTTACTGATGCTAGCAAATAGCTTGCTCTGACATATATGTAAACATACACTTGACAGTGTTTTTGGTAGAATGCCATCAATTGACATATATATATATATATATATATATATATAATTATTCAAACAATACAATATATATATATATATAAAACAAACATTTTGTGTATTGAATAATGCTTTTAACAATTTATATATATTGCAACTTCTCTTCCATAAGCAAAACAAATACTTATTGTTTCATATTAATATGATATAAGCAAATGTGAATATATTAAAGTTTTAACGTTAATTGTTAAATCCTAATTCTAAACTGTTACAATTTTTTTATAATTCTCTTTAGATATAGTTTTATATAATTGTATGATTCATTACATCATATGTTTCCATTATTCCAATTTGATACCAAATCTCTAATTTGTAAGTATTGTTTAAAGCACATAAGAGTTTATGGTAAAAAGAAAAACTTAAGGCAAAGACATGTGGACCTTTTAACAATGTTGAAAATTGCATTGTTGATGATTGCAAAAGTTTGACAGTCAAAAGTATAATAAGGTTTGGTGCATTATTAGATAAAATTAAACAATAAACATTTACATTTTCTTAAGCTATGTAATATTTTAAAATCAATTATAATAAAAGTAATTAATTGGCAATAACTTAGAATAATACATATATAAAATAGCATAATAAGGTTCATAAATTTGTTTTTTATCTGTATATCAATTTACAATTTTAATTACAAGTGTCAAACTAACTCAACTTAGATCTTTGACACTATCCCTTTAGATAAACACAGTAATGATTATTAATAATTATTTAATAAATTAGAGATTGTTCCTAGCACAGATTTAAATTTTAAAGTTCATTAAAAACTAATATATTTAATTTTTCTTAAATTTATCACACAGACACATACAGTTATTCACATTTCTTTTTCACACATGTAATATCATTGTAAATATATTAAGTAATCTCAATACTACTACATATTCTTTCAAATTCATATAAATAAAGATACAATAAAAATAAAGCATGGCCCTTAATCCCAGGAGGCTGTAAAGTCACCAACCAAAGCAGCGGTTGGTGGCCGAAGGCAGAGGGTGCTAAGAATATCCTGGAGGCGGACCCAGGCTGCCATTTGATGACGACTTTTTATTTAGGTACTTACAACTGCAGATCACTTTCAAGTGAAGGAAGATTGCAAGAATTAGAAGAAGACTTCTCTTATATTAAATGGGATATTATTGGACTTTGTGAAGTTAGAAGAAAAGGTGAAGAGACAATTGATTTAAAAAGTGGACATATGCTCTATTATAAAGGCACAAATATTGGAACTACAAGTGGAGTAGGATTCATTATAAATAAAAAGTGGAAGAACAATATTGTGGAGATTGATGGTGTATCAGACAGAGTGGCAAGATTAGTTATACAACTTAATAGAAGATATCAATTGCAGATAATTCAGGTTTATGCCCCAACAAGTTCTCACAATGATGAAGTAGTAGAAGATTTTTATATGGATGTACGAAAGGCTTTTGATCAGAGTAAACAACATTTTAAAATTGTTATGGGAGATTTTAATGCTAGAATTGGTAAACAATTGAAAGATGAAAGTGTTGTAGGTAATTTTGGTTATGGGAATAGAAATGAGAGAGGACATAGACTTGTGGAGTTTGCAGAGAAGGAAAAACTTTATATTATGAATTCTTTTTTTGAGAAAAATGTTAGAAGGAAATGGACATGGAAGCATCCAAATGAAGGTACAGCAGAATTGGATTATATTTTGACTAACAGGAAATACATATTTCAAGATTGTAATGTTCTTAATAAATTTAACACAGGAAGTGATCATCGATTAGTAAGGGGTAAGATACATGTTAATGTAAAACTAGAGAGACAAAAATTATTAAGAAAAACTATATTTACAGTTGATATTCCTAATCTTCAGAAACATTCTAATGAATTTAAATTAGAACTTACAAATCGGTTTCAAGTATTAGTAGATTTTGAACATGATTCAGATTTGAATGAAATTAATATGAAAATAACTGATACACTTTTAAAAACTGCAACAAAGATAGCTGGTAGAAAAGAAGGAATATGAAGATATGCAAGAATGATGCATTAAAAAGAATTGAATATCTCGAATTTTGTAAAATGGTGCGGAAAAGAGTTGAAAATGATATAAGAAAGTATAACTGTGAACTAGCAAAAAAAGCTGTAGAAGAAAATAAAAGTCTTAAGAATGTAAAACAACATTTTGGTATTGGTAGGAAATTTATATCTGCAATAAGGAAAAAAGATGGAATTATTACTAAAAAGAGGGATGACATTATGAAATTGGTAGAAGATTTTTATCAAGAATTATATAGTAATAAAGAACAAGTACCTCCTATATCTATTACATCTTCTGAATTGCCCAGAATTTTAAATGAAGAAGTGAGAAATGCAATTAAATGTATGAAAAAAGGAAAGGCTCCAGGTAATGATGGAATTATAATTGATATATTAAAAGAAGCAGGTGAAGAAACAGAAAAAATATTAGCAAAGTTATATACCAAATGTCTAAATGATAAAGATGTACCGGATGATTAGAAGAATGCAGTAATAATATTAATATTTAAAAAAGGTGATAAAGAAGATATTAGAAATTACAGACCTATCAGCCTTTTATCAGTTTTATATAAAATTTTTACCAAGATAATTACAACTCGTCTACAGAGAACCTTGGATTTTCACCAACCAAGAGAACAAGCTGGATTTAAAAGTGGTTTTAGTACAGTAGATCATATTCAAGTATTGAGAGAAGTTATAGAAAGGACAAATAAATATGAGTTGTCATTATGTTTTGGATTTGTAGATTATGAAAAGGCATTTGATTCTATAAACATTTCTTCAGTGATTAAAGCATTGGATCATCAAGGTATAGATCCAGGATATTGTCATATTTTAAAGAATATTTATAAAAATGCAACAGCAACAATTAGATTACATAATGATACTGGGAAAGTCAACATTGAGAAAGGTGTAAGACAAGGTGACTCCATATCTCCAAAACTTTTTACAGCAGTGCTGCAAGAAGTATTTTGTGGATTAAAATGGGAAACTAAAGGAGTGAAAGTAAATGGAGATTATTTAAGTCATTTAGATTTCGCAGATGATGTAGTTGTTTTTGCAAATAATGCTTCCGAGCTGCAGGAAATGTTGCAGGAGTTATCAGATGAAAGTAGGAAAGTAGGACTAAAGATAAATGTTAAAAAGACTAAAGTAATGTTTAATCGATTTGCTCAAAATATAAAAATAAAGATTGATTATGATGAATTAGAGGAAGTTAAGAGTTACAAATACCTTGGTCAGATTATTAATACAGATGGAAACATAATAGAGGAAATTAATCATAGAATTAAACTTGGTTGTAGTGCTTTTGGTAGAAATAACTTGATATTAAAAGGAAATATGCCTATGTGTTTGAAAAGAAAGGTTTTTAACAAATGTGTTTTACCATTTCTTACTTATGGATCTGAGACTTGGACACTTAATAGAAGATCAATACAGAGACTTCAGACCACTCAAAGAAGTATGGAGAGATGTATGTTGGGAGTAACAAGAAGAGATCGAAAACGCAATGTATGGGTAAGAGAACAAACAGGTGTTACTGACCTCATTGAAAAAATTAAAAGATTGAAGTGGAGTTGGGCTGGACATATTGCTAGAAAAGATGATAATAGATGGACAATTGAAATTTTAAACTGGATTCCAAGAGATTGTAAAAGACCCAGAAGGAGACCACATGTAAGATGGATGGATGAAATAAGAAAATGTGTAGGGGTGATGTGGAGAAGAGAAGCTAAAGATCGGAGAAGATGGATTAAAGTTGGAGAGACCTTCATCCTGCAGTGGATTGATAATGGTTGATAATGATGATGATGACAATAAAAACAAATATTTTTATATAATAGACATATATATGAAAAATGGTGACCCGGATTAATTGATGAGTGCTGGTTCAACATGAAATTCATCTTTGGGAATCATTTGGGTTTTTTTTTATTGTATCTTTATTTATATGAATTTGAAAAAGTATATGTGTAGTAGTAATGAGGTTATTTAATATATTTATATTCATTTACATCGTAAAATTTAATCATGTGATTGTAAATACATTAACAAATCATCGCAATATGAATAGTAAAAACTATCAATAAATAACATGTCTAACCTACCTAAATTATATTTAGTTAAGGAACTACTACTATATTTAGATAAGCATATATGGGAGTTGGTTTGGATTATAAACATCAGTGTATTTTAGAATGCTTGAGAGTATAAAGTAATTAAAATTGGATTATTAACAGAAATGTTTTTGGAAGTCTAACTAGAATATCATGTTTACTTTTTACTCATGGTTCACTAGATGGCTCTGTAATAGTATAAAAATAGTAAAATATTACTTATTAAAGCACATAATTACAATATTATAAGAAGTTAGCAAAATGTATACTATACATAAAAAGCAAGAAAACTTTTGACTTCAAATTGACATTAAATTAAATTCTGTTATTTATTTTATTAGAGTATAATGCAAATATTTTTTATAAGTGAATGTAAAAAAAAAAAAAAATCAATCTACAATATGAAGATTACAAAAACAATGAGGTAAATATTTGTAGCTCTATCTGAAAATGAAATATTCACCGCAATTAATTAAAAAAATTATTATTCAAAGTATTTTATATTAACACATTTGATTAAAATATAGCTTTTAAAACAAAAATTAAAAATAAATTTTATTGATATGCAAAATAGTAATAAATTAATAATAGTGTTATTAATATTATTTTTTACAAGACAAAAAGTAGTTAAAGGTATGTATGTATAAATGTTAATATATAGAATTAGTCATTTATTTATTTTTATTTTTTAATTTAAAAATATAAACTGAGTGCTTTGCATGTGTATATATTTATATGATAACACACAACTATTGTATTTACCTTTAACCGGCCATAAAATCTACGTCAGTTCTAGAAATGATATGAAAATGACTATCCTAATAAATACAAATAATAATCTTTCATGATGGTACCAAAGATGTAAAGGAAGGCAGTTTACATTTGTAAATTAAACGTAATTAAGAACAAATCTGTCTACCATAGGATATGAATAAATAACATTGTATGTTAGCAGAACTCCATTTTATTATTGATCCCTGCTAACATACATAATGCTATTTATACATAGCCTAAGGAGAAACAAAACACTGGAAGAAACTCTATAATTTTCTTCTTGAGTAACATTTACATTAAATACTTCTCAAGATGGTTACAATATCCTAACAACAGCTTTTATTTATTTTTTTTATTTAATTATATAAAAACTGCTATATTTATATGCATATATTTGCAGTTTCATGAAATAATTATTAAATAATTTGTGTTTTATAGAAATGAAATATATTTGTAAAAGTATAAATAAAATATACTTTTTTTTTTCCAAAACGGTTTGATAGTTACATTAGATAATACAAATAATCCAACATATAACTACAAGTAAAATAGTACTAACATAACCTTTCAGACAATTATATATATATATTATAAACTCTCAATCTAAATGAAAATGGAAAGAATTAGAACCCAGAGCTTAAACGCTAGACGTTCAATGTAAACCTTTTTGCTAATCGACAGCCAACACATTGGTTAAGCCAAATTGTAACCTCGTATTCTGACTCTGTTTTCGAAGGACTCCTTAAGTAGGAAGTTAACTGCTCTAAAATGAAAATCAAAGTCAGAGAAATTGAACATGCATTTCCGGTTGTGTTTGTGTGTCCTGAAAACGTATTCGCATGTGATTGAGTCTTTATAAGACGCTAACTCACAAGAACAAACAAACTCCAGATTTTCCAAACAAAACAAATAATCAATATAAATATATAATTTCTCAGGGATTTAAATATTGACTACTAAACTTTTAAAATATATAATTTTTATAACATTTCAACAATCACTGGTTTATTACTAAATATATTTCATGCTTATATAATTTTGTTTTATTTATTCATTGACTGCATAATCTTAAAGTTTATATTACTAAATAAGCATTAAGACTTATCGTAATAATTATCTCAGGTTTTTTTTTTTTTTTAAATAAAACTTTACTACTATCAAGATAAAAAAAAAAAAAAAAATCAAGATAAATTTACATATCACAGATTTTTTATGTACGCATTATACTTTTAACTTATTGGATTCAAATAGCAAATATAATAAAAATATTTAAGTGACTTTAAATGAATCACTAGGGTGATGTCTTAACCTTAACATGAATGGTATCAAAATGACGATTAAAGAATAATAGCATTTACTTTAACAAAAATAATAAAATTGTTTATTTCATGTAAATTTCAAAACAAAATAATAACAATAAAAATACAAATCATTCGTTTATAAAAGCAAATATTAAAGATAAATATTTATAATATACAACTATCCCAGTAGGAAACAAATATTAAATATAAAAGTTTTCGACTCTTTTGAAGATGTATGTAGTATATTGATTATATCTACATTTGAAGTATAAATTTAAGATATGTTTGGCAATACGATATACATCCTATAGGAGATGGATTGCAATATTTCATCCCACTTTTATTTTGAACATATAATTGAATTAAGTATCTCAAAATTATATATTTAATACTTATACATTTGTCACTTACTTTATTCACTTGAGTTTGAATTCACATTTTTTTATTATAAGGTTTATTTTACAAGCACCTATGCATTAAAGTATTTTAATATTTTTTCACCTTGCTAGTGACACTAGTATATAAATTATATCACAGCAGCAAATCTCAATTTGTTATTTTAAATTAATTTCTAGCATATATTTTAATATTTAGTATATGGTGAACCAAATATAAATAATCTTTATTCGGAATTTTTTTTTTACTTATTTTAGATAGTTTTGCTCAAATTTGGATCTAGAAAAGGACTTCAAAAATTTATAACAAATAATAAAATATAATTTAATATTTATATTTTTAAACAAATTTGAAATAATGGTTAAAAATATGCAATATTTCTCTACTAGCAAATATTTAGTCTGTATTCATTCTCACTTATCTATCACATTATACTCTTAAATATTGAATATAAAATATACTACTTAGATTTTCAATAGAGCTTTGTGGTTAGATTTGGTATATTTATTATCTAATAATCTAGTAAACTATTCATTAAAATATAACTAACTAATGCATCGTTCATAAATATAACTAACTAATGCATCGTTCATATAAAGTTTATATGACAATCTAATATCAAACATTCCAAAATTTATCAATAATAAAACTCAAATGACAGCACATTTTATAATTTGCTGAAGATTAAAATAATCATAATCAAATTAGTGCATTTTGAAAAATATTGATCCCAAATATTAAATGTATATCTTGAATTTTTTTAACCTCCTTAATTCTTTTGATAGGCATACATATAAACACATAAAATCTTCAAATAATTCTTTGTCAAAACAAAAACACTCATCACTATACCCTTTTCCTGCTTATGATGTTTTACAGAAAATTATTTCAATCATTTCTATTTAATAACAATATATTATTTATGTCTTTTATTTCTTTATATATAAGGGGCTTCCAATATCTTTTGCCAAAAACTTCTTTTACTGGATAAAATTCTGGGAGAGTCACTCAAAATTTTATTGGAACACATATTAAAAGCATATTCCTTTGAAATTGGAGCAACACAATTAAACTGTTTAATCCATTAAACAAATTTTAGTCAATATTATAGAATGTCAATATCACAAATTTCAATTTTTCTTAACTGAAAATAATAAAAAAATGCATTGATTTCTCCTTCATATTTTAGTTGAAAATATATCCATTACTGCTATTGAAATGGATTGGAAACCTGACCCTGTCTAAAGCAGTCTCCTAAATAATATTTTGTTACTCTGTCATCCTCAGGTAGATACACCAAAAATGGTAATTTTGGATAAAATCATGATTGATCTTGCACTACACTGAAAATTTTATCAATTGATCTCTCATAATTTTCCACAATACATCTCTCCTTTTAGATGATTTCTGGGTTGCCAACATAGTACTGTAAATAATCAGATGATATCTTATAGTTTTTCTCTCAATTGGTGTGAAGGTTTATTCATTTTGAAATATAAAACAATAAAATAATAAAAAATGTTTAACATCAATTTATCATAAGCAAATTAATGAAAATGTATTTATCCATTTATTAGCAAATCTTATAAGGGCAGTAAATATTTGTCAATAAACATTATTAGATCAATTCAATTTTATTAATATTTTAACATCAATAATTTTCTTATGTTTTATATTCTGTTATTTTAGAAATATTTATTAAATCTAAACATTTAATTAGCTAAGATTTAAGTAATTGTACTATTAATTTTTCTAGCACATTTTTCTAATTTTGTAAAATTATTTACACAGTTGCCCACACATTCTTGCATATTTATAAGTAAATGTAAAAAAAATATATATTTTTTTAATTACTAGCACTTCTGCTGCTTTAATTGATAATTTATTCATTTTGAATTTGTTGTAAATATTCCAATTTAATAAAGTTTTAATACTTATGATCTCACTTACTGTGTATTCGCAAACCCCATTCTACATGTACCTGGATTTATAACCATAGCTAAAATAATTTACTAATTGTTTTTTAAATTGTTATAAAGAAATGCAATATTTGAAGTCTAAAATAAAATCAAAACTATTATCCCTTTGCACATTGCCTTTATGGAAGTTTACCCTTGGTTTTATGCCTATCATTTGACTTTCCTATTTATTGTGAAATAGAAATTTTTTGACAGTTCATACTTTTTAGACCGTGATAGCATTGGTACCAAAATTATATAATAAAAATTCATATAACATTATAATACTAGCCAAAATATTTAAACTTTGCTAAAATTCTCCCACAGCCATGGTTTCATATATTTGTTAATAGATGAAACCATAGTTGTGAAAGAATTTTAGCAATGTTTAGTTTTTTGGGCTAGTATTGTAATGTTATATGATTTTTTATTTTATTTATTATTACTAGTATAGCATTAGGCAGTATTTAATTTATATATAGTGTAACACTCATGTCTGAATTTATAGGCATTGTTTTATGTTAATATTTTATTATATATTAAGAAATATTAAAAGTCATAAATATAAAATAAATTTAAAGTGTTTTGAAAATAATAATAATAAATGTAAAGCTAAATTATATTATATTTATTTATTTTAAAATAATATTACTATTTCAAATATAAAGAATGTTGTAGAAATCCCTCACAAATGACTGACAGGTCTAATAAAAACACTAAGTTTATCTGCTTTCCAAAAAGGGAGGAGAGGATTATTACTTCTTCTTCATATCTTGTACTGAATAGAAGTCAGTAAAAATGGTAATGATTATTTAAAAAAATATCAAGCCTATGGAATAGAAAATCCTTCACAATGTTTTTTTTCTGTTCTTTCAGCATTGTAGCTGAATATGAAGCTGTAAGCAAAAAATGCCTTAAAATTAACTTTGATCCTGCTGATCTGTTCATTTCTATTTAATGCTGACATTAAATATTTGATATGTACTTGCTATAAAAATTAAACTAGCCATCTAAATCAATTATCACATAGAAATGTGCTTCTATAATTAATCTGTGGATTTACATATTTCAATGCTCAGACAAAAATTGCAATAGAGGCTTTCATAGGAAAAACCACCATGGAAAGAATCAAAATAAATTAAAATGTTAGTATTGCTAGCAGACAATTAAAATTGATGATTTCATTGGCTATATATCCACATTATGGAGACATAAATATACATGAACTCACAAAGACATTAAAGTAATTAATTGAACTTCCATTAGCTATTCTCATTCAGTTATTATAAAGCTTCAGAGATTTTTCCCCTCTCACACATACTCATCATATAATTTTGAAGTGTAAATATGTACATACATTTTGTTTATTATCGTATAATTTTGTTTATTAGTTAAAGTTATTGGTAATAATTTTCTTTATGATTTCTCATCCATAATCCAAGCTGATTATTTATTTTGTTAATTTAATAATAGAAATAGGTGGGGGACTAGTGATCCAGAAATATAATTTAATCTGCATAGATATTTATTTTTGATGTATGATCAGTTTGATCATTTCTTGTGACTATTATAGATTTGTCAATTAAAATAAATTGTGTATAGTCACTCTATTTTGTAAACGGTCACTCATTAGATATTTTTAAATTCCCCTAGACTAAAATTAATTAGAAAATATTGTATTTTTCCATTTTATTGTTAATTTGATTATTACCAATTGTTAAAAGGGCAGTTACCATTACAATATATATATATATATATATAGTTTCTTGGCTCTGTCTTTCACTGATGACAGCAAAATAGCTTGAAATCAGCTGATCTGAAAGTGGGCTAAAACGAAAGAGATAGTTAATTCAGACTCTTTGATCATTTATGTAAACAAACGCTTGATCGTGTTTTTGGTAAAAACGCCATCTGTTGATCATATATATATATTAAGACTGGGAATCTCAATCAAGAAAGTTAGTGTAAATAAATAATTATAAAAAAATAATAGAAAACAAAAATAATTAGTAAAATTATGCAATTAGTTCATCAATCATTGGTAAGATCATTTAATCAGAACTCAGTGCAAATATTAAGGTCCAAGTTTAGTCTTGACAGCAAAGATGAAATGATTGTGGAATGAATAAAAGTGTATCCCATAGTGAATCAGTGCTAGCACACATATACATCAGCAATTTCATATATATTCTTATAACAGCATATCTTCCAAAAGATTTTTTTCATGTTAAACAATAATCTTATGAAACACAAATTTTCAAGAATTATTTTTTGCAGTGCATCTTTAATAATAATATGACACTATCCATAATTATATATTTGTATCTAAAAATATGCATACTAGATACATAATGACTATAAAAACAGTAAGATATTATATGACCCTAGCTTAATCAATGTTGTTCACTAGCAAAATCTTTTTCTATCACCATGGTTAGATAATCTAGTGTAAACTTTAGTAATCAATAGATGTCAGATGGTAGTGCTAATAAATCCATACCCTATGCTATCATATATAATATCCCCAGACTAATCTCTAGATTATGGCTTTCATCAGTAGGTATACTGAGAGCTGTACATATCGATTATTAAAGTTTACACTAAGCCATGGTGAAAGAAAAATAACATTCCACTAAACTGTTGTCTATATCCTGGTGTCATGTGATATTTTATTGGCTGTACATCATTTCTGGCCAAAAGCTAGAAGTGCATATAGTTGTTAAAAAACCAAAGATACCATAATATATGGATAGTGACCGGGTTTAAAATATATATGACTGTACCAGAAAGATTAAAAACATTAATTTATTTTTTTATTTTGGTCTGGAATCTTGATATTAAAACAAATAAATAAAATATGGATGCTAGAAGAAAAATGCATTAGATCTACAAGATCAAATTACACTGCTTCCAGGTCCAAAGCTTCTCAATGATGAAAAGCGGCAAGTTATCACTGAGGAAATATTGGATAGAATAGTACTGGATAGGTATTTTAATCACTACCATCTTGCATCTATGGTGAAAAGATAAAATAATTTTCTATATAATGAATATAGATTACATAATATTTATTTTATCTTTTAACCCTTTGCTGCTGAAATACAAAATACCATTCACTCTATTTTACGTTTTCTTTTTAACTTTTCTCACAAATAGCATTGGTACTTTTTTCTAAATAATAACATTCTATATATTATTTTTAACTAATATTGCAATTTTAAAATAATATAAAGAATTTAAGTAAAATAAAAAAAGAGAAAAAGGATTTGAAAATGTAATCTTGCAAATTTTTAACATAAAAAAAAAAGATGCTAAATTTAGAGTTGTCAGTTTTGATTTTTAATTACCAATATAATTAATTACAAATATAAATATCTAACTTTATTACACAGATAAGTAGTAAAACTGAAATGACATTTTGTAATTAAATTAAAGTAAATGAACATTTTAGATATTAGCAATAACAATAAAAAAATATATAAAGTACATTTACAAGTTTTTATTATGCTAAGAATTATAAAGTTTCTTGTTTATATATATATATTTTTATAACGATAATTTTCCAGATAACAAATATAAAATATTGTAGGTAGCTAATACCGTAGTTCCATTAATTGTGCATGGAAAGTCCACCTCTTATTCTGTATATCCCCGCTCCCCCTTCCTTAATGTATATTACAAATAAAATACGGCGCTAGATAAATAAATGACTCATATATATATATATATATATATATATATATATAATAAGTATCTGGATTCATATATATATATATATATATATATATATATATACGTATGGCTGCAGAAAGGAGTTTGCTATTAACTGAAAGGAGACCCTTTGATTCCTCTTGGAGGCCTTAAAGAAACCGAGTAGGGCAAATTTCCTAATGTCCACTCCATACGTTCTTGTCGTTGTAGCTGTTCCTACTATGTGATTATTCATATAGTATACGAACATGGATGGACTGCTCACCAACACGCATTGGCCAGCATTGTGAGTATATTGGCTTTTTACCTCTGAGTTTACGATCAAGAAAGACCATGATCTTTCTTCTCAGTTGCCTGATAAGGCAGAATGAATGGATGTGTAAATGATAAATATTTTCTAATAATTACACAATTATGAGAGACAAAAATAAGTCATGGCTCTTATTCCCAGTAGGCTGTAAAGTCATCAACAAAGGCAGCGGTTGGAGACTGAAGGCGGAGGGTGCTAAGAATCCCCTGATTGTAGACACAGGCTGCCATTTATTGACAACTTTTTATTTAGGTACTTACAATTGCAGATCACTTTCAAGTGAAGGAAGATTGCAAAAATTAGAAGAAGAACTGTTTTATATTAAATGGGACATTATTGGACTTTGTGAAGTTAGAAGAAAAGGTAAAGAGACAATTGATTTAAAAAATGAACATGTTTTCTATTATAAAGGCACAAATATTGGAAATACAAGTGGAGTAGGATTCATTATAAATAAAAGGTGGAAGAACAATATTGTTGAGATTGATGGTGTATCAGACAGAGTGGCAAGATTAGTTATACAACTTAATAGCATATACCAAATGCAGATAATTCAGGTTTGTGCTCCAACAAGTTCTCATAGGGATGAAGTAGTAGAAGATTTTTATATGGATGAACAAAAGGCTTTTGGTCAGAGTGAACAAAAGGCTTTTGATCAGAGTAAACAAAATTTTTAAATTGTTATGGTAGACTTTAATTCTAGAATTGGTAAACAAATGGAAGATGAAAGTGCTGTATGTAATTTTGGTTATGGTAATAAAACTGAGAGAGGACATAGACTTGTGGAGTTTGCAGAAAAAAAATTATATTATGAATTCTTTTTTTGAGAAAAATGTTAAGCTGAAATAGACATGGAAGCACCCAAATGAAGGTACAGCAGAATTGGATTATATTTTGAAAACAGAAAATACATATTTCAAGATTGTAATGTTCTTAATAAATTTAACTCAGAAAATGATCATCAATTAGAAAGATGTAAGATATGTATTAATGCAAAGCTAGAGAGACAAAAATTAATAAGAAAAACAATATTTACAGTTGGCATTCCTAATCTTAAGAAACATTCTACTGAATTTAAATTAGAACTTAACAAATCAGTTTCAAGCATTAGTAGATTTTGAACATGATTCAGATTTAAATGAAATTAATATGAAAATAACTGATACACTTTTGAAAACTGCAATAAAAATAGCTGGTAGAAAAAAGCAGCAATTGACCAATAAAATTTCTACTGAGACTAGAGAATTTATGAAGAAAAGAAGGAATATGAAGAAATATAAAAATGATGCATTAAAAAGGATTGAATATCTCGAATTTTGTAAAATGATGCGGAAAAGAGTTGATATAAGAAAGTATAACTGTGAAATAACAAGGAAAGCTGTAGAAGAGAATAAAAGTCTCAAGAGTGTAAAACAACATTTTGGTATTGGTAAAAAATTTATATCTGCAATAAAAAAATGGAATTATTACTAAAAAGAGAGATGACATCATGAAATGGGTAGAATACTTTTATCAAGAATTATAGTAATAAAGAACAATTACCTCATATATCTATTACATCTTCTGAATTGCCCAGAATTTTAAATGAAGAAGTGAGACATGCAATTAAATGTATGAAGAAAGAAATGGCACCAGGTAATGATGGAAGAATTATAAATGATATTTTTAAAAAAGCAGGTGAAGAAATAGAAATTTTTTTAGCAAAGTTATATACCAAATGTCTAAATGATAAAGATGTACCAGATGATTGGAAGAATGCAGTATTAATATTAATATTTAAAAAAGGTGATAAAGAATATATTATAAATTACAGACTCATCAGCCTTTTATCAGTTTTATACAAAATTTTGACCAAGATAATTACAAATCATCTACAGAGAATATTGGATTTCCACCAACCAAAAGAACAAGCTGGATTTAAAAGTGGTTTTATTATAGTAGATCATATCCAGGTATTGAGAAAAATTATAGATAGGACAAATGAATATGAGTTGCCATTATGCTTTGGATTTGTAGATTATAAAAAGGCATTTGATTCGATAAACATTTATTCAGTGGTTAAAGCATAAGGTCATCAAAGTATAGATCCAGGATATTGTCATGTTTTTAAGAATATTTATAAAAATGCAACAGCAACAAATATATTACATAATACTACTGGGAAAGTCAAGATTGAGAAAGGTGTAAGACAGGGTGACTGTATATCTCCAAAACTTTTTACAGCAGTGCTGCAAGAAGTATTTTGTGGATTAAAATGGGAAGCTAAAGGAGTGAAAGTAAATGGAGATTATTTAAGTCATTTGGATTTTGCAGATGATGAAGTTGTTGTTGAAAATAATTCTTTAGAGCTGGAGCAAATGCTGCAGAAGTTGTCAGATGAAAGTAGGAAAGTAGGACTAAACATAAATGTTAATAAGACTAAAGTAATGTTTAATGGATTTTCTCAAAGTATAAATATTAAGATTGATTATGATGAGTTAGAAGAAGGTAACAGTTACAAATGCCTTGATCAGATTATTAATACAGATGGAAACATAATGGATGAAATTAATCATAGAATTAAACTTAGTTGGAGTACTTTTGGTAGAAATAACTTGATACTAAAAGGAAATATGCCTATGTGTTTGAAAAGGAAAGTTTTTAATAAATGTGTTTTACCAGTTATTACTTATGGATCTGAGACTTGGACACTTAATAGAAGAGCAATACAGAGACTTAATACCCCTCAAAGAAGTATGGAGAGATGCATGTTGGGAGTAACAAGAAGAGATTAAAAACACAATATATGGGTAAGAGAACAAACAGGTGTTACTGACCTTATTGAAAAAATTGAAAAACTGAAGTGTAATTGGGTTGGACATATTGCTAGAAGAGATGATAATAGATGGACAACTGAAATCTTAAACTGGATTCCAAGAAATTATAAAAGGCCCAGAAAAAGACAACATGTCAGATGGATGGATGAAATAAGAAAGTGTGCAGGTGTGATGTGGAGAAGAGAAGCTAAAGATTGGAGGAGATGGATTGAACTTGGAGAGACCTTCATCCTGCAGTGGATTGATAATGGTTGACGATATATATACATATATATATATATAGATGACGATATATATACATATATATATATATAGAAAGGATTTGAACTCACACTTTCAATCTCACTATAGTTATCCATTATGTGTTTTACAACGAATACACATGACCACATACATGTGAAAAAGATAAATTATCTCCAATATATATATTTCGTGCTGAAGCATCACTCATCACTTAATCCAGATTATCATATTTCATATATATATATATAATCAGCACTATATATTTATATATATATATATAATCAGCACTCTTAGTTTATATTAAGACAGTAAATCTTCAAACTTTTAATTGACAGGCTTCAATCTTCTTCACTCTCCAACTCTTCAGTCACCTATATCATTGAAAAAATGGAATGCTCAAATCCGTTGTTGATTACAATCTTATTGTCATACTTATATTGACTTATAAATTACTCTGCCTCCTCACATATAGGACTTTATATGTCCATTTAAATGCATAGACAAGGGATAAGACAAAATACATTCTGAATATGTAATATTTCAATACAAATATATTGTCTTTACTGAACTTAAAAATAATTAGAAAAAATTTGAACGCACACTTTTAAGTTCCCTACAGTTATCCATTCCATTTTATACAGTGGAAAAACATAACCACATACATGTGAAAAAGATAGATGATCTCCAATATATGTATTTCATGTTGAACCAGCACTCATCATTGGATCAGATCATCATCTCCCACACATATACAGTGCTTTCAATTTATATTAATAGAGCAAATATAAACTGAGAATGCTGATTATATAAATAAATAAGTGGGGGGAGATGATGATCTGGACTAATTGATGATTGCTGGTTCAGCATGAAATACGTCTATTGGAAATCATTTATGTGTTTCCCTTGTATATGGTTGTCAATCCATTGTATAAAATGGAGTGAATAGCTGAAGGGAGCTTGAAAGTCTCAGTTCAAATCCTTTCTAATTACATTAAGTTTAGCATAGACAATATTCTTGTATTTAAATATTATATATATATATAGTCAAAATAAAAGTCATCGATCACATGACCCTATCTCTTAAGCTTGTAAGTTATAAACAAAGAGGATTGCCAATTGCTCAAACAGCTTTGTGATAAATGCTTAGCCAGAGCCAGCATTTAAAGTATCTCTGTCGGAAACCCCCCAACCTCTGACCATGGTTTTATGCTTTGGAACTCCTCAGAGAGGTTCCAAGGTAGGTTCAGACACTAGATCTAAAAATACCAACCCAAAGCCAAGCACTTATCTAAAAGTTATCTATTGAGTGGAAAATCTGAAAATTTCAGACATCTATATGTCTTCAAACCCAGCTGTCCAACTCAAGTAGCTATATGGGGCTGATAGATCTTCAGCCATACCATATATTAGTAGTCTTAGCAATGTAACATTGCATAAGATTTAAGGCATAAACTGTAAATAGTCAAAATAAGAGTCATAGCTCACATAACCCTATCTCTTAAGCTTGTAAGTTATAAACAAAGAGGATTGCCAATTCCTCAACAAGCTTTGTGATAAATGCTTAACCAGAGCCAGCATTTAAAATATCTCTGACATATATGTTTATTATGCATATACATTGTAAATGTTTTTATTATATTATTGCATTTAAAAATAAAAATAATAAAGATTGAGGTTATTCACTTGAGGAATATGATACTGAAAAGCAAATACAAGCAAAGAAGAATGAAATGTTATACTACTGATAATATTGACACATTGTATATATATCACTGTTTCTATTTGCATAAATTTTGTATCATTTTATAAATATATAATATATAGATAAATAAAGCAGTTAGCCATCATGAAATAATATTTCATAACAAGGAGGAAAATGACATATTCACCAACAAGCTAAAATATTTACATGTTATTTTAGCCTGGCACTTTTATAAGGTAGATAATTACTAGATATAAAAATAACATGCTAAACCTGTATAATTTAATCATATGGTAAAAGAAAAAATGATATTAAAAGATCTAAGTTTTAAAGTGCATTTCAATGATTCTTATTAACCATCTATATTCATACTTGGTGGTTGAACTTTATAGAAGAACTAAGCATAGCAAAAATGAATATTGTCATGGTCACTATTTGAACATAAATTTCATAATGTTTGGGACTAGATATGACTCATTATCTGTTAATTTCAGTAGTACTATGATTTATGATAAAATTGTGTTAATTTTTAAACTGATTATTTTTGATAACTCTTGAGTCTTAATGATATGCAATCACCATTTTAAATCTATAGATTTTGCACCAAATTTATTGCTCATTTTTTTAACCTTTTTGATATGGTCTATACACAATGCATGTAATTTTTTATTTAGATTTGTAACAAGAATAGCAGGCAATGAGTGAGTAGAAGACATATTGAAAGTTAAATATATTATTTAAATGCTACTTTTTTGCCAGCTTCACATTATTTCTTTTTATTAAAAAAATTTCTTATGAAATTATATACATATATCAAATTTAATTTGTATATAATTTTTAATAATGTTAATTTAACTTATACCATTTAAAGAATTTTTTTACAATCTTTCAAGAAAACTGAGAAGCAGTTGGCATTATTTAAAATTGTTACATATTTACACGATGTTAGATTATTTTAAAATAATGAATTTGATAAAAATATCTGGCTTATTCTTTAGTATTCAGCTAATACAATGAAGAAATTAATTAAATTACCACTAAAATTGCATTTAAACTTAAATATCCAATTGAAATTTGCAAAGTATTCAAATAGAAATTTCATTGCTTGATTTTTGGGGGTTTCAACTATTTATAAACTGGTGATGATATTTGTTATGTCAAAAGCATACATCCAGCAGAAATTTATTGATTTATTCATTTAAATTTTCCATTTAAAAGTTTTTAAAATCATTCTATAGATTTTCATAGGTAATCATAATAAAGCATCACCATGTGTAATCTCTTTTCTTGGCTTAATTAATGGCTCTGGTAAATAAATTTAAAGTCCTTTGTTTAAACATCTTTATTTATAAATAATTTTATTGAAAAAACCATATGTAATAATGATACAATTGTAAATTAAAAATAATAGTTATCCATGTTAGTCAGGCAACCAAATGTTCTGATGTGGTTACTGGTGTTGTTAATCCAGCTTAATCAGGCTCCACGTGTTGTCAAATAAAAATCTGGAAGAGATTATTCTGTCCTTATGGCGAAATTCCTTTAGCTTGGAAATGAATGTGTATTCAGGCTTGGGATGAGGAAAGGTAAACTTGTTGCAACATCTGGCCAACCAGATAGCATAAGTGAGAAAGGTTGAGAGTCTTGTGGTGACATAATCCCTGGACAAAAAGCAGCATTTAATATTTAAGATTTTGTTCAGGGAAATGTGGCAGTGGTAAGTAATGAAAGTTCTGATTTTGTCATATGCTGGGCAATCATTTATCATATGATCAAAGGTTTCACAGGTTCTATGGCAGTTGTGACACATAGGATCTATATTCTTGAAAAATCTCCTGTAGTGCAGGAACCAGTTTGTATGGAGTGAATTCAGGTTGATTTTTACGAGAAAGTCCAGGAACCTTGGCTCCAGCTTGAGATGCTTGAAAAACCTGGTGACCACATGATTGTTACCACCGAGGTAAGGAATGGTAGAGTTTTGTGTGGGAAATAGCAGGCCATGAGCATCCCAAATGGAGATTTTTTGTCTGAATACTAGGGAAGAGTGGCCATTGTGAGCGTAAAGGTAGTCAAGTATCTGATTTAGCCAGCTTATCTTTGAAGGTGGAGGTCTGTCAGATGGAATGACTGGTTGTTTCACTACAATCTGGGGAAATTTCTTTTGTAGGATGTGGATCAGAGAGTGGCACTTTTGGTAATATATAGAAAACATAGCATGCAACAACATACCATTATTTTTACTATGTCGCTGCATGCGTTCAATTCCTATGGCCACTGTTTTACCATTCTACAACAGCCGTGCACAGATTTGTTTGATTTTTGTATTGAAAGTCTTTGTCATGTTAATTATGGGTAGATAGTAGCTAATCTTTGCCATTACCTTGATATTGAGGAGAGAGATTTTCCCTTGCAGTGATAAATAAACCTTGGCAAGGTTTTTAACTGTGTTGGTGGTGGCTTCAATGATGGAATTCTGTATTTGTATCAACATGGCTTACGGTGACTTGTATATGGGAAACCCCAAAAAGTTTTGGGGGTCTGCTGAGAAAGGCGATGATATCTTCTTGCCAGTGTTGATTTTCCAGGCCGATGACTTGTTGAGGTTGAAGGAAAGTTTGGAGGATTTCGGAAAATTTTTTGATTATTTGTATGAGAGGTTTTAGATATTTTTGGGAGGGTAAGGTGACAAGGACATCATCCATGTAGGCAAATGCTTTACAGTGTTTCTTCAGCTGGGGTATATAGATTCCTGGAAGTTCTGCCTCAATCTGTTTAAGAAGGGGGTTTAAGTAGAGTATAAATAGGAGACCACTAAGTGGAGATCCTTGGGGTATGGATTTTGAAGGAATAAAACCATCTGTAAAGTAACCATTCAGGGAAATGTGGACCAATCTGTTGTTTAGTAGATTGTCCAATATCTGAATGATTTGAGTAGGAATGTCTAGTGCTGAGAGGCAATGCTGAGAGGCAATTGAGTAGGATGTTGACATCTACTGAATCAAATGCTTCAGAGATGTCTAGCTGGATAGCAATGGGTTTGTATAGATTCTTGGATCTGATATGATCACAGAGAATTTTTACCTCCCCGATTGCAGAGAGTGTGGATGAGCCCTTCTTTGCAAATTGCAACTGGGATATGTTGTCCAGAATAATATCTTGTATTTTCTCCTTGATCACACCTTCAATGACCTTTAACAGGATTGGGGTCATGGAGATTGGTCTTATGCTAGATAGAGCAGATGTGTCTCGGTTTTTTTTAAAGGGGACCATCGCTATGGGATAAAGTTTGGGGATGATTTTTTTGCTGTTTGCAAGATGGTTAATTACTTTTAATACTATGGGACCTGTGAAATTCTCAAGGTGGGTAAGTATGAACTTTGGAATGCCGTGTAGTCCTGGATGGATATTGGACGGTAGGGTGGCCAAGTGGTTTTTGATGTTTGATATTGTTATTCCATGTTCATTGTTTTGTGATGTCTCATGCCACTGATTTGTGGGGTAGGTAACAGAGTTTGATAGGCGGTTTTTGAAATATGACTCTATTCGAATGAGCATTTGGTTGCCAGAGGTATGGCTACCACCGATGAGGAGGGACAAAGGAGTTTTTTTGTTTCTTCCTGCCCTAGAGCCCATCTGAGATAGCCATGTGTCCAGCAGTGTTGGCCAGGTAAGAATAACCTAGCATTCTTTGTTGCTATTATTTCAGCAATTGCAGCTTGTTTCTGCTTGTACTGTGTTTTAAGTAATAGGAGGTTGTCTATAGTACCATCACTTGAGAAATTTTTAATCCTATGGTGAAGCAAATCAAGCTCATTCATCAGGGTTGTTGACCCTTTATGTTTTTTGGTGTGCTGTATGATTATGGTTTGGAGGATGCCTGTGAAGGTGAATCAGGCTTCCTCAGGATTTATGTTAAGAATGTCAATTTTTTCAAAAAGTATGTAGGCATCTGAGTAGACAGCTTCCATGGCAGCAGCTTTAGTTATGATTCTGATTGTTTTATTGTAGTCTATGGGAGTGTAGGAGTCCAGATCTAGAGACACTATCAGGACAAGATGGTCTGAAAAGGGAACGAGTTGAAGCTTGACTTCCAAACCATAGTGCAGCTCTGAGGTGTAAAACATTAGGTCAATCAGTGTTCTAGAGCTCTTCGTATAGAATGAGTATGCATCCACAGGGAAGAAACCTCTGCCATTTATAAAACCCCTGGCTAAGAGATGGAGGTATTTCCATGTGAACACATCATATTGCAGGTTGAAGTCCCCCAAGAGGATTGTAGGGCCTGTGTTGTTTGCAGTGATGAGATTTATGGTGTGTATTATTCTAGAATAAGTCAATGGGTTGTTCTGGCAGTATACGTATATTGCAATGAATTCACTAGATTGGTATATAAGCTTGATTGCAATGAGATTGGCATCATGGTAAAGCACTTTATAGGAAGAAGGTGGTTTCCTGTTATAAATGATGATTCCTACTCCTCCAGCAGCTGATGTATTAGTAGACAGAAGAGTGAAGCCCAGTTTTGAAAGTTCAAAAATTATGTGAGGGTTGGAGTTTAGGTGATATTTGGTCTCTCCTAAAAATAAAATATGAGGAGATGTAAGATGGAAAAAATGCCTAATCGCATATAAACAGTCAATAGAATTAATTCCCCTGATGTTAAGACCAATGATTTGGCACTTGATCCTATCCATAAAGATTATTGCTGCTTGGTTTTACCACCAGCGAAATCTTTGATTGAAGGTTGTAATGGTCCTTGTGCTCACTGAATTTCTGATCTGGCAAGGATGGCCTGTGGAAATCAGCTCGAAAGAGCTCAGTTTCATTGTGTGATTCATGACTGAGAGAGTTTTTTGGTGTGCTTTGTACCTTCCTCTTGTATTTTTCAAGAATAGAATTTACACTGTAGGGAAAGGAGAACTTTAGGTAGTTTGGCTCGGAAGCAGGAGATAGGTGTGAGACCTCTTCTTCAGAGTATTTGAAAGTTTGGAAGATTTTTGTTTATTATTAGCATTAGGGGATAGGTTGAAATCCATGTCTGAGTCATAGTCAGAGATGGGTGGTGAAGATCTATTTTTTGTAGGTGTGGGAGCTTTCATGTGGGATGAATTTATATAGGATATTGATAGTTTCGATGCATCCATTATAGATTTAGTGTTAGAAACCGCAGGTTTTGATCTTAGAGGTCTTGGGGTTCCGAGTGCATTGTTATGGTCTTGATGGTCTATGCTGAGAGCATCATCTGTATTGTCAGAAGAGATTGTTAGATTTTTGTGTCTAGAGGCATTATTTGGTTCTTTTGATTTTGAGCTTTTTGGTAAGTTATCTGGTTTCTGTGAGTTATCTCTGGGCTTGGAGCCATTTGGGTTTTAATATGCTATTTGTATCTGTTTGCTGTCATTGGATGGTTTTCTCTTGAGTTTATTAGGATTCATAAGGTCTTTGGTGTTGGTTACTCTACTATAGGATTCAACTTCAGCTTCAGCAGTATGCAGGCCTGGAGTGTTTGTGGTTAGCATTTCATTATGTGTGACATTAGCAGGTGTGAGTGTATGAGGTGCTTTACATTTGTGAAACTTATTTTCATTTTGACCACAAGAGGTGCATATTTTTGCTGGGTATTCTTTTATGAGATGTGTTCTTAGGCCTCAATGAAAACATTGCGGCCTGACGCCAATGAAGGAAAGTATCATTAGACAACCTTTTGCTTTAATGGTAGTTGGTATGTCGGTGGGCCCTAGGCATTTAAACATCTTTAGAGAGGGCACTGATAGACCTACAACTTTGTTTCACTCACAGGTGATGCCTGTTGTGCTATTTTTCTAGGTTTAAGTTCATTTTTATCTGCAGAAACTGTAATAAATTATTAATTTAAAAAAGTCTAAAGAGTGTAGATGTTTGTAGAAGTTTATAAAAGTTTACAGCCAAAACAAATTTTAATGAATCTAATTCATACCTATTTGTATACTGATTAATAGTAAGCATTTGTAACAGTAATTATACACTCAATTCTTTTGTTGCTAGCAATAAAGAAAAAATATCTTCTCTAAATACTTTATTTAAATATTTATGATTATTTTTAACACAATGTTTTACAATAATTATATACATCATTGCAATTTCATTTTATTTGAAGATGCTTTATTGTTAAAATAATATGTTTTTCAAATTGAATCATAATGGTAAACAAAAATTATGGAAGTAAGATTATCCATGTTATCTTTTAGCACTTTTTAACATGATAGTCTATAAACAGAATTTGATAGATTTTTAAAGACTTCATTCATGTTTAAAAGAAAGTTCAATCAACAACGATTTCATCTTTTTTTTCTTTTTTCACAGTTAAGATGACTTTCCTTTACATCATCCAATCATAACAAAGATCAAAATTTTCTTTATGTATTATCTTTATAATCTTTTTTTCTATATTTCCAACATCTAAATATGATGTTTTAGGATGTTTTTTTTTCAGAATCCTTTATTACTAATGAATCAAGTCTACTTTGTTAAATCTTGATTTAAAAAAGATTTAACATTAAAATCAAATGTTGCAAATATTTTTATTAGTTGAATTGTTTTTTGCACATAATTTATTTAACAAACAAATCTTTATAAATGATATTAAATGCTTTCATCTCAAACATCTACATCCTAAACTTAACCGAAGTTAAGAATCTGGGACAAAATCATTTTTATTTAAACAATTACTAATCCTAAATGTTTAATTGATTATAGAATAATACACTCTAAGTTTAAAATACTAGCATTTTTTAAATTCTATCCAACATCTATTGGAGGTAATTTTGACGTTCCTTCTTTAAAATTAACTAGAACTCATATTAACTTTGAAAAGCTGATAAAAACTAAAATTGTCATCTGATATTCAAGTGTTTTCTTAATCTCCACAAAAAATATCCTGGAGTTTTCTGACAGTAATTGTAGTATTAGTGAGTTAATTAAAAAAAAAAAACATGACACATTTTCTAATTGATTAACTAATGAAATAAATCTTTTTGCAAACAATATATTTATTTCAAACCAGGAAATCAATGACGAACAAAATGAATTAAAAATGATTAACTAATAAAGCTGCAGACAATCATTTATTATAAATAATTTACATAGTTTTATACTTTATATAGTTGTTATAGTATTGACGATAATATGCAAAATTAAAAATAAACTATATATGTTTATTACATGATTAGATGATAGTTTTTAAAACATAAAGATAGTATATTAAACACACAGAGAAATAATAATTTGATAGTACTATGGTAAAGATATAAGAAATTAAATTATGAATTTTAATTATATCTTTAAAAAAAGGCAGAGATCGACATTAAATACACTTAAAAACGAAAACATTATGGATCAAGAATAAAGTCTCTAGAGAAGTTTTAAAAGATAGTACGTTAATTTCAAAATTATGAGAATGTTTATAATAATATATGAAGCCATGTGCTATGCTACCCATTTTAATAATGTTGCTGATGTTCTAATTTATAATTAAAAGTTAGCATAGATTCAAAAATTATTTTTAATATCAATATTTTTCATTACAACAAATAATTTTGAGAGTTTTATTAATATATTGATTTGATGCTTAGATAATGAGATCCAGAGATGTTGCTTTAGAAATCTATAATCAGTAGGTATATAACCATTAAACATCACATGATCCCCATCCCTTATACAAGCACATAATTGTTTATAAGCAAGGAAAAACTCTATACAGTAGTGCTAACCAGAGTAATCAATGGATGCTAGAAGGCTTGTGCATAGAATCCCTATCTAATGCCTACTTATCCAATATTCCCAGACTAGTTTCTGGTTTGTGGCCTTTGTCAGTGAGAAGCTTTGAGTCTGAGAGCACTGTACCTAAATCTTAGGATCTAATGCAACTCTTCAGCAACCACCTTTTATCTCTACTTAACTACAAAACTATGAGAATGAAATTGAAAACAAATTTTTTTCCAGTCTAAGCTCAATAGCTTATATAGTCATATGGGTCTGAACTTAGTTCAGCACCCATACATTTCAGAGTCTTTGGCTCTTTGACAACCATAGCCATCACAATCCTATTAGGCAGGATTGGTGTTAAACCATTAAGCATCATATGCTCAGCATCTCTTACACTAGCACATAATTGTTTATAAACAAGGCAAAACTCTCCATACAGTAGTGCCACCCTGTGCCAACCAGAATAATCAATGGATGCCAAATGGCTTGTGCATCAAATCCCTATCTAATGCCTACTCATCCAATATCCCCAGACTAGTTTCTGGCTTGTGGCCTTCATCAATGAGAAGCTTTGGATCTGAGAGCACTGCACCTAGATCTTAGGATCTAATGCAGCCCACCAGAAACCACCCTTTATCTCTACTTACTACAAATATATGAGAATTAATATGGGTGCTGAACTGAGTTCAGACCCATTTGGCTATATAAGCTATTGATCTTAGATTGAAAAACAAAACTATAATTCTTATACGGTTATAAGATCAAATAAATACATTTTCAATTAATTATTACCTGATTTCATTAACAAAACTTTTAAAAAATTAAAACTTTTAAAAAATTAATCTTAAGATAAGAGTCACTAAAATTCTTACATAATTATCTTTAGTACAAAAGTAATGAAATCCTTATTTAAGTTTGAGGCAAAAGATCATTAACATTCTTTATATATTTTATCCACTTCAAAAATACCTCTCATTCTTTAATAAATTATTACTTGAGAAATAATATATAAACTTATATTTACTATTTAGATATTAGTCCTGCAATGTAGAGAAGATGGTACACCTTTTCACATCTGCAATAAATGTGTAAACTTGTGATTACATCAAATTTAAGCCAAATAAACATTGTGATGTTATCCAATGTTATATGAAAACGTTTCACTTTATCAAAATGTGGTCTTTTTTGATATTTCAACATTTTCTGTTATTGTCCAGATTTTCTTTCTGATAATAGCTATTGTATTTTAATCTTCAATAGCATTTTTGATTTCACTTGCATTTTTGCTTCATCCAAGTGATTTCTACTCTATTTTTACTTCTGAGTTACTCCAGTTTATTTTATTTTAAGTGAGGGTGTGTAGTTTTTATTTTTTCCTTTTGATTTTCTTTCATAATTTCCTAATTAATAGTTTTTTTATTTGTAATCAGTACAAAATGATGACAATTTGGAAGCTGCTGACTACCAAAATTGTGTCTGAATCGACATTGCATGAGCTTTTAGTACACACCATTGACAAGCAGTAGTGTTGTAATGTTCAAGATTGCTACAGTAAAATTATCATTTGTAAATGAATGTAGTTGAAAGGCTTCTAATGGTGATCTATTTTATTTATGGTTGTAATTTATATTTTTTTTATTTTGTGAATTTATTTTTTGTTTTTAAAAAATACATTCTCTTATTACCATTTCTGTGGAAAATCCTATTCAGGCAATATACTGCACAATCACATTTTTATGAAAACACCATTGGGGGGGGGTCAATTAATGTCTCCATTTTTTCTCATGTGTCATAGCATCAGTTGGGAAACAAACCCACTAACCCAGGACAACTGCTTGTAAAGCAGCCATCACTAACTTCTTGACCACCAATGCTTGACAACGTTTCCATTTTGTGTCAAAAAAGTAAATGACAAATTGTTTCATTGTGACAATTACTTTATATATTAGATGGTAAATAGCATATGTGTATATTTAATGTTTTTTGTAAATAATATTTTAGACGATTTTTTTAATTTAGTGATTGTTTTGTCTGCATTTAAAGTAACATTTGGGACATGCATAATGGCATCTCTTATTTTACATATTTAAAAAAGGGCCAAAATGTAAAATTCATATCTTTAGTGTTGTTACAAATTTTATAGTTTTTTTATGGGGAATTCCATATATATTTCTGAATATTTTTTGTTAAATGTTCTTTTAAATATCAATATAACCTTTTTATGTGAAAGTCACAGATATATATTTCTATATAGAAAATCAATATGTTTTTAAATTTTTTAATATCAATTTTTTGAGTGAAAGTTGTACATAATGTTGCTCCATATTTTATACTTTTTTGTGTGTGAAAGTTGTACTTTTTAATTATGCAACAAGGAGCACATATTAGACATGCTATAAAAATCTTGTGAAAATATCATGTACAAGATCCATGTACATATTATTTTGGTCAGATCACAAGATTAGAAAGTTATCACCAGAAGATTCATATGAATGTAAAAAGGTGCAGCAGATCTGATACATGTTCCATGTTACAGAACTAAAACCAAAGTACTCTTATATTCGTCATGTATATACATATACGTCCCCAGACAAATCTGCTGTTTTATCTACAGTTTTTCTTTAATGGTTATTTTGTTTAAGATCATGCCTTAAGCTAATAGTATCATTGTTATGAAATGGATTTAAACCTAATCCTCATCACAATATATAGTGATATTTAGTTTTGCTTGAAGCTAAATCCCAGGGCATTTCTAATGCTAAAAGGTCTAAAAATAAATATATAGTTTAATTTTATAATTAGTAGATTTTTGTTAGTGTCTTATAATGCTATGATTCTGCATATATTAAAGTAATATATATATATATATATATATATATATATATATGCATAATTATTCTAAGGTATCAACTATAATATATATATATATATATATATATATATTATAGTTGATACCTTAGAATAATTAGCAATGTATTTTCAAAGTTAATAGTGTTAATGTGATCAGAATGTAATCACTAAAATGTTTTTAAAACCTAATACTAATTTTAAGCTTAAAAACCAAGTACAAACCCTATATTTATGTTTGCTAATAAATAAAATAAATGTATAATATATTAATTTAATCTTAATTTTACTACAGAATATTATAATTAATTATTTTGGAGTTATTTATTCACAAAAAGTTATAATAAAACTAATAACAATAAAAAATAGGATTTAAGGTAGTAGATAAATAAATGCCTGGATGAACAAATAAATGTAGTGTTTAATTTTAACATTTATTTGTTAAAATATTTATTAAATGTATAATTTAAAAGACAATTTAAAATATATTCTGGGACACTTAAAATTAATGGTAAATTAAATGTGTTAAATATTATGGGTAACATCTTTATTTTAAAACAATGTTTATTTCAATTGTGTAATACTTTATTTTATTCTAATGTTTAAATTTGTAAATAATTATTGCATCAAGAAATATCTTGAATTTTATTGTCTAAACAAAGAAATTAATTTGTTTAAAAGTTAAATTTTAATTATTTTGTTAGCAAGCTTCTTTGGTTTCCAAAGAATGTGGATTCATATCAATAAAGAGAAGGAATGTAGAGGTAAATATCAATAGTGTTTTAATGTGTCCAAATCACCCAAGCTATAAATAGGTGAAATTAACATCTGCACACATACTCTAAACAATTTTTATTACACTCTATTTAATCTTGTAATCTATTTTGTTAACATTGTGTTCATGTTTTTAAAACATTCAGTTTTAATTAACAAGTGTAATTTCATTTAAACTTTTATTTTCTTAATTTTAAAGTAATGTATAACTAAAAATTAAATTACCTAAGGACAATGTATGCATAGAGCAAGGAATCTGTATTACAGCAAGATTTAAACAATGTTTAAATATTTAACATTTAAAATTTATGCAATTGAAAACTTTGATAAATATTCTTATTTCTACCATGCCTATATAGAGATTGTTGTTAATTATGAGCCATATTTTAAAGTCTGTCTTCTATTTGCATTTGCTGTTATATAATTAAAATTATCAGCAACAATAAAGTTTTCAAAAGTATTGCCTAATTTTATTACATTTTTCTAAGAGTACTCACTTCATATAAAATATTATTTGAAATTAATTTTACTCTTATAAAGAATTTTGAATTTCATATAATAAAAACTTATTTTATTATGACAGGTATATTTCAAGTTGTATATAAAATTATTTCCATGTCTGCAAGAAAGAAAGAAAATATTTAACTTAATAATAATGTATTTCTTAAATGGACAATTATTTGTGCTGTTATTTTAATGAAACAGTATTTAATATTTTATAATGGCATAAAAGAAGTTTCGTTTATTATGTCTACTTCAACCCAGAGAAAAGAAATCCATTTCTTGGATCTGGGGAAGGGAAACAATTCACATATTATAAACAAATGTTTAACAAATATTATGAAGTATTGGAATAAATTACTTACATTATAAATGGAAATATAAATTAATTTTGAAAATGATACTATATTTGAATTGAATTTAAATGAACTTTCCCTGAATTAAATTATAAAAGTCTGCATAATCCCACTTTCTTAGTGTTGCTATGGAAACCAACACTATACATTTAAAATGTGATATATAGAAAGAAGCATTTCTCCAGTTGAATACTCTTTTATTACTGCTAATTAATAAAATAATCTTAAAGGATTAAGTGTTGGATACCTAATTTTAAGTAAAGAAACATTTTTCTGCTATTTAATAAATATTTATCATTATTTAAATACATGGAAACTTACCCAATAAATGGACATATATAGTTTGCCAGTATAATTCATTTTTAATCTTGTTTAAAGGTAATCATGAATGCAGTTTTATATTTTAACTATGTTATATTTGTGTGTTGAATATTATTGTTGTCCACAGAACTAGATTGCATGAGACTGTTTCTGTTACTGTTAATGGTTTAATGATGGAAAAAAAAAGAAACAGACTTTATTTTATTTTTTATTTTAAATGGTAAAAGGGTTAATGTTATATTTATATTTATGATTTTGTATATAAGTTTTTCTTTCAGATTCATATTATTTTACCTTGTTTATATGTTATTTTTAGAAATAATTTTTGGATTAGGGTTCTCAGAAGATCAGTATGTGATATTGGCATATTTTTAAATAGTATGTTTCTTTTTTCATATGAATTATTTATTTATATAAGGTATATTATTATGCTGAATGCAGTGTAAGTAGATATGTTTTATTTTTATTGCATTGCTTGTTTATTGCTTAATTTTGACTATGTTTAGCATTAATTATTATTTATTGTCTTTCACATCTGTTAGTTATTATATTTTTTTCTTAGAGATCATAGCTTTAGTATTTCTCTTTATTTAATAATTTTTTCTCAGCCAGTATCATTAGACATTATAACCTAAACTCCCTCACCAGATTATTAAGATATTTTATATGAATTTTATTGATCTTATTGTATTGAAAACACATGGTGCTTCATTAAAGCAATGCTATTTAATATTTTTGCACCTGATGTGAATTCTCCTTATTTATTAATTAGTGACAAAGTCCTATATCATCTTATTATTGTCCTCAAAGTTAGGTACACTTATTTATGAGTTGTGCCATCATATGTTTATTTTGCCTTTTTTTAGTTATCTCAATATGAGTCTAGTTTGTTGTTAGTAATGTATTTTGTAATGCATGTGTAATAGTATACCATGGCTTTATTCTGGCAGTTAAATTGTTTTATCAAGGTATTGAAGAATTCCACTCTTACCCCTTGTAGCATTCTTGGTTTATTTAGAGGTAAATGACATACTGTTGATGTGTAGATCCCATATTTAAGCTTTGCTGAATTAGTATATAAATACAATAAATAATTAACCTCATAATTTTAAATTGTATCTTAAGCATAAATAGACAATATACATCTTTCTTATCACTCCTTCATCACTGTATTGGTAAGCTTGTTTTTAAGTAATGTTAGACATTCAGAAAAGGGACAATATTAATGAAAAGGACACTTTCATTATGTGAATACTTTAGAGAGTTTATTTTGACCTTTTAAAGAATTTTTACCTAGTCAAATTCATTTATTTTTCATAAATCCATTTGTAATTTTAACCTTCTAATATATTTTTTGAAAGAAAATAATGCTTGTGAAAGCTTTTAACTTTGTGGTCCTCAAGAATATGTGATATTTACAACTTGTTATTATTTTTTATGAAATAAATATTTCTTTTTATTATTAAGAAATTTATTATAGGCATTTTTACACATCATTCACTCATTAAACAGAAATCTAAATAATGATAAAAGTATTATAAAAATTATCTTAAAAGTTTATTGTTAGAGTACATGAACATTGAAATTAATATAGGATTCACTTTATTAAATTATATTCAAGTATTAGAATTACATCTAAGAAAGATATATTTGCTTAATAAAAATTATAATTGCATATTATTATTTGAGCTCACTACATCCAATTTGGTTTTCTTATTAAAGGATCACTGTGCTTATTTAATTTACAATTATTTTCCATATATATTAAACCATATTTGTTATTTCATAATAAATTTAGATTATAAAAGGACTTAATTTAAATTTAAAAGATATTTAAGTATATTATTCTATGGTATTTAGAATGGCTATAAATTACCTTAACCATCTTTAATATCTAAATGTCAACCTAGAAGGTTATTGTTTATCTTATTCTAAATTATGAAGTCATATTGTGTTCATCATCATCATCATCATCATTATCATTATTATTATTATTATTATTATTATTATTATTATTATTATTATTATTATTATTATTATTATTATTATTATTATTATTATTAAGTTTCAACAATAAGTAAACTTTATTGATCCAATAGTTACATAGTATTACAATGCCATAACAAGATACATGTTGAATCTTATTATTGTCAGTTCAATTTCAAGTGCTACAATATTCATTTTTTTAAAAGTACATATCTATACGGGTAATTTTACATGATTCTATCCACTTTAGCAATGTTAATTAATGACATTATTGTCCAATAGGAGCATAATCTGGATGATGCTTTATTTAATTTTTGTTTTTTATAGCTTTGCTGTTTGTCTGAGCAAGGACCAAGTAGCTTTATAAGTATCCAGGCTGGTGATCTGCTTGTCTCTAACTTGAATTTTATTCAACTTATTCTCAAATGTGGCTGGATGCCTTCTGGGGTTATTACCGAATATGAACACACACTTAGTGCACCAAAGTGCATATAAGACAAACATTGAAGCCCTTATGGCTGGTATAGACCTACCTTTGTAATTTGACATAATTTGCATCATTGTAGTATTTTTTTCTGTATTTGCCCTGCAGAATGCATCTAGTCTGCTCCAAGGCCTTGCAGTTGAAAATTATATGCTGTAAAGTCTCCTCAGCCATATGGCAAAGGCCACAGAATGGATCAACTGACCTGTACATTCTTCTGTGATGTAAAAAATATTTAGTAGGTAAAGTGTTCAAATTCATCTTGATTATAAAATATAGGAACTTAGGTTCTAGTTGCCATTTTTTGTATTGCTTGATCAGATATTTGTTTCCTATTTCTAGTATTGATGGGATCTCCTCATTATAATTATTTTGATGTATAAATTTATATATTTCCCAATATTTATATTTTTGGTCCAATTGATCTGGAATTGTTCTTTCTCTCCTGCATTGGTAGATGGTGATTGCCAAAAAACAATCTTTTGGAGATCTATCTGTGGGTGTTATCTGCTCTAAGTGTCTTAATTTAGGAAATTGAGTGAGTATAGCAATTATAGCATTCCTTGTTTTGAATGTTTGAAATGTTTGTAAGCTATGCAATCCCAGTCCATTTGCTATAAGAGGGCGATTCAGTTTTGCCATTGAAATTGCCACCGTCTTTTTCCCCCAGATGAGCTTGCAACATATGGAATTAAGGCATGTTGTTGTTGTTGTTGTTGTTGTTGTTATTATTATTATTATTATTATTATTATTATTATTATTATTATTATTATTATTATTATTATTATTATTATTATTATTAGTATTATTAGTTGTTGTTGTTGTTGTTGTTGTCATTGTTGTTGTCATTGTCATTGTAGTTGTTGTTGTTGTTATTAGATTTCAAAAAGACATTTTACTGATTCTATAAAAGGTTACATCAAAAGTGTTTTACATAATTTTGGTATATACAATGATTTATTGTTCCATAAGAATATCCGAGTGTTATAGTTCAATTTATGGCTTGTTGAATTCTTTGAATTTTGTGACTTGAATGAGTCCTTAAAATAATTGTTAATAATTAGTGTAAAAATTGCTTTTTTGATGATCTCTTTGTAGTTTATAGCTTGTATGCATATAATTAAAAGTCTGAGAAGCTATTGAAAACATTTTTCTCTAGTAGTTTTGCCAGATCCTTATTGTTATTTTATAGCATTGATTGCTCTTTTAGTAGTGACCATGTTGCAGCATTTTAGTGGGGGTTTGTTATGATTTTATCTTGGTTCCTTATTTGTGTTAATTTGTTGCAAAAGGTGGCTGGATGCTGCCTGGTATTATTTCCTATTATAAAAGTGCACCTTGTACACCAAAATGCATATAGTATAAAAGTGGCCACTCTAATGTTTGGTATTGATTTTGTTTTGTATGCAGCAATTATATTTTCAATTGATGTGTTAGGTTTTCTGTATGTGTCAAAAATTATTTTTTTTATGTGTTTGAGTGCTGTACATTGGTATAGCATGTGTTGTAGGGTTTCTTCTGCTCGATGGCACAGTCCACAAAAAAAATCTATTGTAAATTAAATTCTCTTGTGATGCAGAAAATAGGTTGTGGATATGGCAATGAGATTTAATTTTAAAATAGAGTCAAAAAATTTTGATTCCAGAGCCCATTTTTATATTAATCTTTGCTTGTTTATTCCTAACATTGGTGCTACATCATTAAGGTTATTTATTTCATTTGTGAGATCATAGATATTCCAATATGTGTATTTGCTTGTATATTATTCAGGTATATTTGCTGTGGTTTTAAATACATAAATAATTGTTGATATGTATGATTGAGTTGGAGGTGGATGATCAGTTGGGATGATTTTCACAAGGTGTTTTAGTTTTGTGAATAGCTATAAAGTGATAATTATGAGATTCCTTTGTTTTTGGATGTGAAATATGTTGATATTGTGTAAACCTAATCCATTTTAATGAGTGGCTGATTGGGCTTTTTTGTTGAAATTGCTACTATTTTTCAGACCATATGAGTTGATTACAGATGGTTTTTATTTTTCATTTAAAAACTTTTGAGAAGTATATAATCAATAAATAATAAACTATTTTTGTTATGATTAGTTGTTTTATAAGCTGTACTGCTGAATACATATGGATAAGTATGTATTTGATAAGGAGTTCACTATTTTTTGGCTTCTTCCTTTAGTTTATTTTGTATGTGGCATCTCATTCCTCTAAGTCCCATATAAAATGGAAAACCTAGAAAAGAAGTTGGTTTTGATTGGTATGTCTTTGTGCATGGATTTCCAGTAAAGAGTTACCATGCTGATATTTTTCTAGGGTTGAATTTTAATTTAATATTGCTTTGTATAGTCTTCAAGAATGTTTTGCAGCTGGGTGAGTTGTTTTTTTTTGATGATAGGAAAACAGTAACATCATCCATATATGCTAAGCATGGTATACATTCTATAGTACCTGGTATCTGTATTCCAGTAAAAGATTGATCTATTTTTGAATGAGAGGGTTAATATATAGTATGAATAATAATGAACTTAGAGGTGATCCATGAGATACTGATTGTGTAGGAGTAAATAATAGGGTGTTACTTCCATTGATGGATATACGAATTTCACTGATTTAGAAATAAGTTTGCTATTAGGTATAGATGAGTTTTGGGTATATCAGTGTTATTGAACATTTCTAGAAGTATAGGCATATCTACTGAGTCAAAGGCTGTCTCAAGGTCTAATTGTACAGCTATGGGGCTATATTTTTTGTTTTCTTATTGATGCTAGGATTGTTTTAAAGAACAAAGCTGCTTGTGTTGTTGATGAATTTTTTTTTTTTGCAAATTGGTATTTTGAAATAAGACATGGAAGAATTGTACCCAATTGCAATTGCTCCTTTCAACAAAACAAAACACATTACTCCCTCACTAACCAACTTACGACCAATATCCATGGGGTTATTACCAATTAAAATCATAGAAAAAATCATAAAGCAAGAAATCGAACCATACATAACAATATTATTATTATTATTATTATTATTATTATTATTATTATTATTATTATTATTATTATTATTATTATTATTATTATTATTATTATCATCATCATCATCATCATTATTATTATTATTATTATTATTATTATTATTATTTTTATTATTATTATTATTATTATTATTATTATTATTATTATTATTATTATTATTATTGTGATGAGATATTAACTTAGGGGTAAGTGTATGGTTTATTTATTTACTTGGATTGTATTCTATGTTGAATAGATCTTAAGTATTAGAGAGAATTTATTTTATGACTAAAATGAACCATATTACCTGAGCTACCCTAATCTATTTCATGAAGCATTTTATTTAAAGATTATTTACCTAAAAACGAAGCTCTTTTCAAAGATGATAATCTTTGATCATAAAGATTTAAGAGAACAATCAAATTTCATAAAATTAAATATAATGTTTCATCTGATCATAGCAATGATGGATAACAAATATGATAGTGATAGTAGATGTTTGTAAAAGATGGATTTTAAATGTAATCTCAATTGTATATACTTGCTATTTTAAAAGTCTTTTATTTGTTCTACAGCAAGTTGAGAGTTCTCCTTAATTTGTTTATTGCTTTGTATTTTAATGATATGTTATTGTTATTGCTTTCATCCTTATTTTTTCTATTGTGGTATATGGCAGTTATATTTTATAAACCCACAGAGCTTAGATAACATCTTTATTTTTGGCTTATATTGTATCAGTATTGGTTAGCCTTGGGGATACTAGTTTTCACATTATTCTTTCATCATACAGTTTGACAGTTTTTCATGGAAGCTTCTTTCTAGCTACAATATATATTGCTGTTTTAGTAAAATTGATTTTTCTTTCATCACATCTATGTCACTTACTATAAGGTTTAGTATGTAATAGACAACCAATAGATCCCAGATGATAGAGCTTAAAAATCCTTATCCTGTACTATTATATCCAATGTCCCCAGACTAATTTAAAGAGATGGTGAAAGAAAAATGTATGTTGTTAAAACAGCAATCTAAAACGCAAAATCATGTGATAATCGTGTGACATTTATTTTCTTTATATCAAATTTTGTTATTGGAGAAATATGCCTATCTGATTTCTGATCTATATGCTGATACAAACAAGTTAATCAAGAAGGAAAAAAATATTTATATGCATAGCAGAGAGATAAATGATGTCTGAAAGAGGAAAAGTGCATTAAATCATAATGTCCGAGTACATTGTTCCAAAATTCAAAGTTCCTCACTGATGAGAGTCGTAAGTTTAAAACTAGTATAAAACAGCCCATAATAAGAATTTATTATGCATTATTATCTGTCTGTCATTACTTATTGAAGCTTGCAGTAAGTGGCATAAATGTTAAGAAAGAAAAATGATTTGAGTATAATAATAGTAGATATATAGCTATATATGTTGGCATGCCAAATTTCACTGAATAATAATATACAGTTTGTATATTATTATTCAACAACGATGAACCCAATACCGTGGAGGTACGATATATATAACATATAAATAATAGGAAGAAATGCAATGAAAACTTTTACTAACAACAATTTTATTAAATTAAAGCAGTATTAATATCATGATGTCATAGGATTAAAATAATAATAAACATACTTTGACTAGATAAATCTGCTAAATATCTCCATTAATTAAAATGAATATTTATTTTAAAGCATTTAATTTTTTTCATAATAACTTAGCGATTGTATTCTGTTTCTCACTGCATTTGTGTACGAGACAATCAGTAAAAGAAAAAAAAAGAAATCTAATTATGCTCCCCTCCGCGCAATTTAATTTCTTTCAAAAGTTTTACAAAAGAAAAAAAATTACATATATGTCTTTAGAGTATAAATATTAATAGATACCTCGTTAATTATAATAGTAACGATAAATTCAAAGCTTTCACATATTCATTAAAATATAGACTTTTGCCAATCAGCCAATAATATCTGTGTACATTTATATTTATATTATTTAATCAAAATATGTCGAACTTACTGTTCTTATAATTATCATATAGTCTTCACTAGATGAATATTTTAATGATTAATTTCTGATTATTATTATTATTAAATTAAAAATTATCATAAATTCATTATCCAGATATATATTTTTAAATTTAATAAAATATTAATAGGGCTATCAGTATTTAACATAAAGCATAGTTATAAATGCAGTAAGACTAAAAATTTTAGAGATAATTACTAAGCAAATAAAGCTATTAAGGGATTATGACCTAAGCCAAAAGAACAATGCTGCTTTGACATGAAATGCATTTGGTGGATCATTTTCCTTTATCAGATTTCTTTTATTCAAACGATTCAAGTATACGTTGCAAAATGAAAAGCTATAAGTATATTTAAGCCATAAAACTCTGATAAAGCTTTATCTTTAAATGTTTATTTAAAAGGTTGAATATTTGGTTCTTTCAGTAATAATGATATTCAAAAGAAGCTGAATATCATTTGAATTTTCAGCAAAAATCACTACAATATTATTATAGATTCTTTCTTGGATTGTGAGCTTATTGTATGAATCTATAACTATATCCATTCTAATTATTTTAGGAAATTTAGAATGACAGCTTGCTGTAATTTATCTTAATATATATATAATAACTGAAATACAGGCTTATTATATACCTGTATCTCTCTCTCTCTCTATATATATATATATATATATATATATGGTATATGAGCACAGACTTTCACATGACCCACCATTCTCCTCTCCATCTCATAACACTGATACACTTAAACACATATATGTCGAAAAGATAAATATGCGTATTTCAGTGTTCTGAGATGAAGTGGAGAGTAGTGGGTCATGTGAAAGTCTGTGCTCATATACCCTATATATTACTTAATATATATAATAATCATACAATCAGTAGATTTTAGGGCTTGACTTTATAAGTTACTTCAGCATGGAATTTTTTCCACTCCAAAGAACTATATAGTACAAAGCCTAATAGAACATTTATAGAATCTTTTAGCTAATTATCATATAAGTCATAAAAATTTCAATGAATGATTCCATTCTTTTGATTAAGAATTAACATCGGAACTAAAAAAGATTTTTCCGTTATTAACTTTACATTTTATAATCATTATCAGTATTTATTATTAGAAGCAGCAGTAAAATGATTGCAGCTATTTAGTCCTTCTTTACTTTTGGTTTTATTTGCATATCAATGATTTAGCTTAACCTCAATGCTTAATAACTATTAATCAGTAACTGTACTTCAACCTCTCCAATAATAATTGTTTGGAAAATATTTTCCTTCTTTTATAGATAAACATTCTGTGGATCAAAGAAAGGTTTTCCTTTTTATAATTGATAATTTTTCTGCCCAAGTGTCATTGATAAAGATCTTATTATAAATTAGTATTTTAATGCAGATACAAATAATGTAATTGCATCATTCCATTAAAATATCATGGTGTTTGTTTACAAAGCATTTAACATTTTAAGCATTTAATTTTTCAAATATCAGTTCAATTTATTAAGCATGCAACAGGAAATTAGTAACAATCAAAAGCTATAGCAATACATACAACAGATGCCAAATATGGTTACCACAAAAATGAGGTAAAACCGGTAGTAGTGTTAGAAAAGATAATTGTTCATAACATTTTAGGAACCGATTATTGTTACCAAAAAAATGCTAATTGCTAAAAAAAATAACATTGTTAAATGCTGAAACTTACTTAATGTTAATATACATTTGAAAATAAAAATTTACACAGTCAAGAATAAAATTTTATTAGATAAGTCTTATAATCGTTTGTTCAGAATAAATGAATGCTACAAAAATACAGAAACAAATACTAATATTCTAGAAAAATCCCAAAATCTAAAAATGCAGGCAAAATAAAATATAATGTCAAATCATATAATAAAAATAATACTATAAAAGATTCCATATTGCAAATTATGTTACTTTCTCTTTCCCTACAAAATGTCACATAGAGTGAATAAGTGGAATCAATATCAACAAAAAGAGGACCTAATATTCAGAAATTGCTCTAACACTTATTTTTGCCAACACGGATTATATAAATCCATGTCTCTTAATAATGCTGTTTCAAAGACAATTTATTCCATGAATTTTCCAAAAAAATATGCCAACAAACCAAAATTAAAGACTTCAAAACCACATCTCCTAAATACCCATTAAATCTAACAAATACTTACAATACTACAAAGTTTTTCAACTTAAATAGTATCAAGATCAAGATCATAACAATAGAAATATGTCCACTTTTTTTGGAAAGCTAAATAAATATTACTGCAAAGGATTCACAAACAACCTCTCTCCCACTACATTAACTATCAATGTCATGGAAAATCATTTTGTCTTGTTGCCAGTCATTATTATCATGCCAATCACTATCTGATTATTTAGCAGAGGTGAAAAACACAATATGATCACAGTAATTAAATATATTGCTATTTTCACAGCCAGATCATTTATTGGAATAGAATATTTTATTAAGCAGCAGTGAGTGAGAAAAGATTCAAATTACTGTCAAAAGTCTAAACTTAATACTCCATCCCAATCATAAAAATATTAGAGGTCATTCTCATGTGTGTCTCAGATGTTCCACATTAGTTCATTTTGCTTCTCAATGTAGCATTGATGATTGCAGCATATGTTGCAAGATTGAAAAACTGATTCACTTATGCAGTAATGGGAAGAGGCTTAAATCTTGTGCAAATGTTGCCTCTAGAAACACTTTGACCTCTACAGAAATAAGAACTCACAAAAGTGTGCACTATATTTACCTAATTTAATCTACTGACAACTTCAATTCAGAAATGAACAAAATGCAAAGTAAACACACTACTAAAAACAATTGCACCAAAGCATCAACAGTACAAAATAATTCTTGAAGTCCAATCCCAAAAATTACATAATCTCACAAAACATTTGCAATTGACAAACAGGATTCAGTTCTCATCTTCCACCATAAAATTACAAATAACAGAAACTTTTTCCTGAAAGACAGAAAAAATCAAGTGAATCATTTAATCAAATCATCATTTCAGCTTCTGTGACCAATAAAAATCAAAATACCTGATCCATGCTTTAAGCATGCTAACAAAACTCCAAAAATCAATACATAATATGAACAATATAAACATTTCTATGATAAATGAGCATTACCAAAAGTCACACAAAAGAATTACATAGCTAACTCAATTTCAGAATAATCTCCATTGTAACATATTTATTTGGACAGAAATACCATCATTAACTCAACCAGCAATCATTAAAATCTATATAAGATCTATTTCATCATATTTAATCCAAACCCCATGCTGGATCATTGTTTTGGAGTTCAAATAAGTGCAAAAATTTTATTACCAAAACTAAACTTTGTTAATGAAATTATTATCTCCTTTAATAATCAATCATAATACAATGTAAACAGTTTCAATATATTGAAACCAAAGATGTAGACAATACATTTCTCATTATCCAGACAGAAAGATTACACAAACCTGGAATAATTATCCTGTATAATGATTTCAGCTGCTCTTGCAATAAATTACCATCCACACTACAATCTAAACTTAATCAATTGAATCTACAACAGCTCTCATTTTTGTACCCTCTTGAGGCTGTTTCACTTATCAGGGAGTATCATTCATCAATCTCTTATTTGCATCTCTATCTAATTTTAAAACTTCAATACATCTATCCAGCATTTAGTTTCAGACTGTGTTTGTGTAACACCCAAATTATATAAATTTCAAAATAACCAATTACTCTATTATAAGTTTACATTTAAATGGTAGGTTCCTATGGAATTTGAATTAGCTACAGATGACTTTTCTAATATAGTCATCATATCTCATTATTATCATCAGCTGCAGAACTTCTTTCCCATTGGAATTTAGTCAGTTTTCAAAAAGAAAAAATTAAAAACAACTGCTGCTAAACCATTTAACAAGATGTCAATCAAATAACTTCAGAATATAACCTATTGAAGACATACATACAACTCTGAAAACCATCTTATAAATGATGCCAAAGTGTTTATCTGTAATATAGTAAAATGAAGCAAATCAGTTAGTTGATCACACTTTATTAACCAAATACAATAATGGATCTCTCAATACTAATTAAAACCACTATTAGTAAGAAATTTGTATTCCAATTCAAGGATTTGGCATTCCCATTTCACCAAAGAATTATTCCTTTCTGGCACCAACATTGACATGAAAAAATAAATATCTAAAATCTAATCTAAAACCAATAGATCAACATCAACCTACTATTTACTTCAGTATACAATCTTCTCAAAAAAATCATATTACAAAACAACAAATATTCCAAGAATCCATGAAGTTCAAAAACACACTTTTTTAACTGCAAATCTTATTCCACCTAATGTCTACATTTTTTAAACTACACAAATGGTACAATCAATTCTGATCAAGCAATTTTATTATCCACAACCTTATTTATGTCTTAGAAAAAAGATAGTTTTAGGTATATTCCTCAACAAATAACTTGTGTCTTATTAGAGAATATTGATAAAATATATTTACAAGAATAATTATAAGAATACTGAATGAACATATTCTGGGGTCAAAACTATCATCTTACATTATGCAGTAAAAGGTCAACATGATATAAACTTATACTATTAATACAAAAACCATTACTAAGTAAAATAATCTTACATATTATGTTGCACGCCAAATCAGCTTTAAATCTGTTTTTTTTATTTATTATAAATATTTTTTCATTGCACTATATAAACTTGTGCTTGAACATAGTAATCTGATGATTGATATCTAGAACTATATTAGCAATATATCAATTAAATTGAAGAATCATATGCACTTTCATTTCTAATTCATATAGATCCTCTGTTAAAGCAAATTGAATAATATACTGGAAGTCTTTTCCTTCCTTGTCTTGGAATTACTATGCAGACCATATCCTTCACTGATAATGCAATCATCTTCCGATGTTTTCAAAACATTTCCCTCATTATCAATATTTAAATAAATTCTAAATGTCAACTGGTTTCACAATCCAAGTTTTTAAATCATTTATGTGGCATGTATCTACAGGCTACAAAATACTATTTTTTTAAACCATTAAGTATCACATGATCATCTTTTTTATGCTTGCTCATAACTGTTATTAAATCTCAGTGGCTTGCACTGAGTGGCACTAATGTGGAGAGTTTTGCCTATTTTTTCTTTATGGGTAACTTTTCATTTTTGACATTACAATTAATATATCTAAAGATGCAATTAAGCCATCACTTAAACAGTCTCATAATAAACACATTTAGTGTAAAACATTAAGTATTGTATCTGTTTGTGAAATTTTACATAGTGAATGCTATTCTTAATGGAATATTTGCCTATAATAATCCATGGATGTAAGCATTTAATGGAATATTTACTTCCAGTACCTCATGGATGCAAGTATTTAATAATACTCACTATATGTTTGTCTGCAATAGAAAATACATCTGGGCTCATCTTCACTTTTTCTTTCAATCAGATCTTCATGCTTGGCTTAATTTGTTATACACCAAATCTTTTATAACTTACATTATAATCAAAATGTATATCATGACACTTATTAACCCAATCCTTAATGTAATCCTTCCTCCAATATCATTGGCTATTTTACTTTCATATTCCAGGCAATCTTTTTTTACAGATCATACCATTTTATCTATTAGATCAGTATAATAACTTCAAATCTCTTGTTGGCACATTAATTAGTTATTTAAAAATGAAGATTTATCCATTCAAACTTACTTGGACAACCTTGACAATTGTTAAAACTCTAATTAAGTTTAAAACATTTGTGCTCATCGTCATGTTTAAAATGTCTGTTTAATCTATTACAGCATATAATTCCAACCAAATTATTTTATAATCACTGATTTAAGCTAGATCTTGAATATTCATGTGCCTTATGCAATAATTATCCAGAAGAAATGCTGCACCTTTTTTTAAATTGTTTATATTTCTCGACACTATGCCATTTGTATTCCATAAGCATACAATCAACTTCAAGTGATTGTTTTAAAATATATAAAATATTTTAAGCTTTACAATGTATCTGCACTTGGTCACCCCACTAAGAACCATGGGCTTGCATACTTTTTGATAATATTTGGCAAAAATAAAATGTATTCCGAAGAAAGAGGAAGGAATAATTCAACTCACACTTATACCCTCTCAAATTACTCAGGAACATCATGAAAAAAAATCTGTCAATCTTCAGTCTAACTCAGTTCTGCACTCTTTTAACTTGAACTTTTATTATCATTAACATTCCCCATGGACTTTCATTTTTGAAAATAAATATGAGAACTCATCAATATACGAACAAGATCTTCAATACATTGGAAAATCAGTTCAATCATGATAGTTGTGTACTATTTATGCATGAATCTTGATATATATTTCATCAACAGAGACAAAAGCAATTGCTATTAATAAGTACTTGGCAATAAATTGTTAGGAAAATAATTTTTAATATCATTAGCATCTATTGGAAGCTTAGCTTTTAAAAAAATTCGGATAAATCGAAGATACTCATATAAAATGCTATATACTTCAAATTTGGATCATTCTTTTTTGGATTTGAATAACTTATTGTATTGTTTGTACTATTATATGCTGTAGTTCCCTATGTAAAATTTATTCCATTGTATATATGTTACTATTTGCACATAATTAACTAACAATTATTTTATTTTAAAAAATAGTTTATGTCAAGTATTAAAATATCATGAAAATTTCAAATTAAAAATATTATCTAAAAATAGCTTTTTATACAATATAGGTATTGTAATCATGATTGAGTTTTTATAATAATTATATTATATTTTTCGTAATTAAATCACTTTGTTGTTGTGTTTTGAATTCTATAAATAATATTATGAATAAGTTTTGGTACATCAACTTTATCCCAAAATAATTATCCAATATCTGGTACATCAACTTTAAGTATAAATACTATATTATTCAATAACGTTTTCTTTGACAAATAAGTTTCACTATTTAGGATAATTGTATGTCTGTCTATTTAGAAAAATATTTTTATTATAATCTGTAAAACTATCTTTATAATATTTTGTATCAGAATTCCAAATAATATAACAATAATAATTATTGGAAGAAATATTTTGTAAAATAAATACAATAAAAAGCCTTTTTTTTTTATTAACTATGATCCTTATAATTCTATTGCATTTAAAAACAATTTCATTAATGTGGATTAAATACAGACAATTACTACTAATCCAGAGTCCTAAGTATTTGATTATATCTTTTCTAAGAATAATAGTATTATTAACTGTGTAATTAAAATAGTTGAACAAAGTTTTATTAATAAACAATATAATTTGGTTACATCAAATCACAAAATTATTTATCAAGTTTTACAAGTTTAGGTGTTCAGATAATTATTAATCCTGAAAAATGATCTTATATCAGCAATCCTTAACAATTTGACATATATCATAATTTTATAAAAGCAAAATAGTCCCAAAAATGCTTTCTTCAGAGGAACTCTTTAAAATAGTACACCTCAAAGTCTTTAAATTCTAAAAATCATAATTTTGACATCATCTGTCAGCATAATTTACACCATTGTATAAGAGGACAAGAAAAATAGAATTTTTAATAATTTAGAGCTTTTTTGAAGGGGAGAGAAGGTTCAATCCTACATATAAAATATGAACTATTTTGATTAATATATTACCAAATGGGTAATTATATAAGTTAAACATCATTGAGTTTTAAAAAAAATTATTATGTAATTGTTTCAGCTTTAATTATGAGTATACATTCAAAAAAGTTAATGTATAGATATTTATAATTATTTGTTGTTGATTTTTTAAAACTTATCTTTTGTATAAGCATGAATACTTTTAAATTATCTAACACTTCCATGACTCAGGATGAGGTTTTCAATCAGCCCTACAAATTAACATACAGGCTAGTGAAACAATACATTTCTGTACACTATCTTTTAATACTTTAAATAATCAAATTTCAGTGTATAATGTTGCTTTCTATATATAAAACTTAAAAAATAATCAATTTAAAACAAAATTGAAAGAGGCAACTCACTATAAATAAATAAAAATATTTAATATGTCAAACCAGCTTTCATTTCTTAGTGTAATCTTATCAAGATGTTTTTTTTATAAAATCACATGTGATGCAATTCACTGCGACTTCTTTTTTTCAGAGTCAGGAATCTTTCAGCCACTATTCCCAGAGAAACCTGTTAGCCACTTTACTTTACTTTCCATTCCCACTTTAAATTTTTCCCATATTCCTCTCTATCCTGCTCCATCCCATTTCCACAACATAATCTTTGTCAACTTCAGGGTCTTTATATCTAAATCTTCCTTTTCTTTTTCCAAACCCAGCATAAAAACTAAGAACTCACTTTCTATAAAATCACTTTTTTATATTTATTCTCCCATCACTTCATTATTTGTATCCTATCTGCTTGCAGGCATTTACATTAAATTAACAGATGCCTAATATTTTCTATGCCTTTCTTATACAACTTTCAGACTAAATTACCCAGATTTTTTTCATTTATGTGTATATTACCTTGTTACTAAGATCCTGTTCAAGTGTTAAATGATAAACTATTTTTCTTGCTATTATCATAAATTAATTTGCACCTAACATAAGCAACTATCCTACAACAACTCCCCCCAATGGACATTATTTACATTATATTACAATAATTATAATTATTAAAATACATACATTATATATATATATATATGTGTATGTATATAAAATGATTAAACTTACTACAGTCCTTTTTTCACCTCTCATAATATATATACAAATTATCTAAAAAAACACTAATAACAATCCCTTCCTTTTATTTATAAATTATAACTTTAAATTATCCAGTAATTTAATAATGCCCATTTTCTCCCTAATTATGCTGGACCTTTAACCATGTTTACACATTTGTTTACATTTTCTTGAATATACAAAGTTTCATAACATTTTCTTTCTTATAATTTTTAACATATTTTATTACCAGAATAATTTTTCACAATTCATTTTATGTCCAGAATCCAAAAAATGTATATATGGCCCTTATCTTATATCTTTTGTTAATTGCCTTATCATACTCCTTAACTCTTTCCATGACAGACTTTCTGTCTGACCTATATATATCATATTGCAAATATCACAACTAATTTTATAAACCCACCCTACCCTATTTTTAATATTACCCATCCTTTTTGAATTACACATCTATTTTCCTAAAGATTTATTATTTTTCCATTCTATTTTAATATCATCAGGTAACTTTTCTTTTATCAATGACATATATAAATGCTCTGAATAACTCATACTATACATTGTTTGTATTAATTATATTATATTTTATCTATTTAAAAGTAATGACACTACAATTTTAATTTTTCTAATTTTCTTTTATTAATTCATGTTTATGTGTATAATCTTATAATATTTTATATGTGATTTTATATATAAGCATTATAATTTTATTGCTAACAATTACAATTTCATTTGACTCCCACAGAAACAAAAGTTAAAATTGGACATTTTTCTATTCTTTATTTTCTTGATTTTTTTACAAACTATTATGTTTCTATTATAATTTTATATCAATAATATGCTTACTTTGGGTTCAAATTTCAGATTTATTAGTTATTTTTTGTGATTATTTTTTAACTATATCCTCTCTGGATAATTTAAGTTTTTTTTCTCAAATTCTTTTATCAAAACTGTAACCATCAAAAGCACTAGGTCAATTCTGTGATTGGAGTAAACACCCAGGCTGATTGGTATTCATGGATTGAAGTCAAATTCTTTAGAAGATGAGAGGACATATCCTAACTTATTATGGACTCATCTATATTATATATTCTATCTTTGCAATGAAGCAGCAATGAAATGGAATCACTTTTAGCCTTTCTTTGGTACATTCACTTTGCTTATTGGCAGCAATGGAAGTTAAAAAAAATAGTTTTCATTTTACATTTTTTTATTTTTTAGTACTCACCCAGTTCATTGTTTATTGTATTATATATTGATTAAGTAAAGCATTTTTATGAAAAATATGTAATTTATAATGGATTTATCTGTTACTAATCTATTTTATAAAACAGGTCATTTGCAATTACCCTCTTCTTTGTCCATTTTAAACGTCAAATAAGAAAATAAAAATTTGAAAAAGAAGAAAATTAATCTTAAAAAAAAATGTAATTTACTATTAATATTAAGTAACAAAAAATATGTAATTTACAATTGATTTGTACTTTGGTATGATGAATATTTACGAGAATCAAAATTTCCCCCAAAATATTTAATTTATCGATTATTTATCCAAGTATGGGTTCAGTGGTTTCATACACTGTTTAAATGTATAAACTGAAAGAAAAATGAAATGTAGTATGTCTGCTATATTGACACCCTTAAAATTAGCAAAATATAACAATAATGACCAAACTATATTTAAATTAAAAGACAATCAGACTTCTTAAGTTGCAATTTCACACAATCCTACATATATATCATACATATATCTTTAATTGGCTTAAGTTTAAGTGAATGTTCTATGTGTCTCAGTACATTAATATTCCTTAAAAAAAATCAACATTTGCAATACCTTGATAGTACATGCAGCAAAATTCATTTTATATCATTAATCTAATCTATAAGAATAATAGACATTTTGCTTGACCTGGATATGTATGATTTCACTTCAAACTTTGAGAAATAAAAAAAAATTCATCTTTTAATTTTTCCTTTAACAATGACAAAATACTAAGCTTATAAATAAAATTTTCTTTTTAAAAAAAAATAGAAAATAAATAGTCATATTTATATACTAGAGTATTTCCATCAGCTAATATAAGTATTGAATGTCTTTAAAAATTTAACTTTGTTAAATATCCCAAATACATTCAACTATTAGTAATGGCACACATGTTAGTATATGCTCAATTTTTCAAGAGGTATTATTCTTCCCTCTTATTCAGATGTTGCTTGCCTGACTAGTGGCAGTACAAGAATATAAATTGAACTTGGATATTTAGATTCTTGAATATTAAATTTTAAGGTATTGCTCTCACAAACTGAGCCTTCTGAAAAGACAACCATCAGTAGAAATTTTATATACATATCTATGACATTCCACCTGAATTTTTCACTTTTTCTTAAGGGCAAAGTTGATTAGTGGTTTTTGTACATTATGTATAGTCACAGTATGTTGAATTATGGAGTTGTTTGCCATTGTCATGTGAGCAGCTTCTTTAAATATTTTTCTTTATATCTTGTTTTCTCTATCCAATATTTTTGTATTTTTCCAATTGAACGTATATTCTTTTATAAAAAGATGGCCTGCTAGCATAGATGCATCTGTTTTCTCTCTTCTAATCTTCAGGTTGTGTTCTTGAAAGCACATTACAATGGGATGATGGGGCTCACCAATATACATTCTTCCACATTCACATGGTATTTCATAGATGCAGAATTGTTTTTCAGTATTTTAGGTTCAGGATTTGTACATGTTAGAATTTCTTGTAGTGTGGTATGGCTCTGGGAAGCTGTTCTGATGTTATACTGATTACAAATTTCCCTTAATTTGTCTGTTATTCATGATATGTATTACACTAAGTATCAATAATTATTTTTATGGTTATGTTTACTGTCTATTTAAGATTTTTTAAATAACAGCTGTTGGTTAATCATTTTTTGTAATAGGTTGTTTTATGTAGCACTTTTTTTTAAATCACTGGTTCCTGGATAAACTTTTTTTGCTGTCTACCATAGTGATAGTATAACTCCATGTTTTGGGTTTTGGTGTAATTAGATGTATAAGCAAAGTATTTTCCTGTATGTGTGGGTTTTTTGTATACTGTAGTTTTGATTTTGCCATGAGGGACTCTTGTCACAATAGCATCTATAAATGCCAATTTTTGTTCTTATTTTGATTACATTGTGCATTTAATAATACTGCTTCTATTAAATACCATGTGAATGCACAAGAATGTTTATTGGTGAAACTAGTCATTCCATTAAAAAGTGTTTGATAGAATGCAAACTGATTATTAGAAGAGAGAAAGCAGATGTGTCTAAGGTAGCAGACTATGTGTTTACCAATGAACATATGTTCAATTGTGTAAATACAAAAATACTGGATAGAAAAAAGGTACAAAGAAGAAAATTTAAAGAAGCTACTCACATGACAATGACAAATTATCCCAAAAGTCAACCTAGTGTGACTATACATAATGTATGGAAACCACTAATCAACTTTGTTTCTTAGAAAAATGTGTAAAAATTGGGAGGAACCTCATAGATGAGTATCTGAAATGTTCTCCTGATGGTTGCCTTTGGAAGGATGGCTCAGTTGGTTAGAGTCTTACCTTAAAATTCAACATTCAAGAATTTAAGGGTTAAGGTTCAATTCCCATGCTAGTACTGTCACTTTGTCAGCCCAGTAACACCTGAAAAAATGAAAATAATACCTTTCAAAACATTGTGCATATACTAATCTGTTATTATAATAGTTGAATGTTATTGGAATGTTTAAATAAAGTTAAATTCTTTTGAAGATATTCAATACTATATTGGATGATGAAAATAGTCCAATATATAAATACAACTAAAACACCTTATCACAAGCCTTCAGAAAAATAAATAGCCACTTTCTTTTTCTTGGCAGTTGATTACTAGAAATGATGATTTCATTTCATTTTCCTGTCACAGAATATTTCAAATATGCAAATAAGATAAATAATTGGAGTAGCATGGAATTCCTTTGGAAATTGTTCTGTTTTTAAATAGCTTATCAAAAAAATAATAAGCAAAGTTGTTAATTTAAACATAGTGAATAATTTAAATATAGAAAACAGTTAATGTCATTAATATAAGAGCTATATAACTAACTAAATTTTAAATTGTGAGTTGCTACAAAATTAATTCTAAAGTTCCCTTAACTGAAATTATAAATATTTATTATTAGTTGAGATTAGGTCCAATTCAATTTTCTTCAGTGGGTTGCTTATTTCAATAATAATAATTCTTAAGTGATGACAAAGCCCAGTGTTGCATAATATTGAAGAAATAGCTTGGAGATCCAAAAACCTTTTTCTTTATATCCAATTTTTATTTATAAGACAATGACTGAATAACCATAAGCATATTTCAAAAAAATGTCATCATACTAGTTCATAAAATAAAAGAAATATCATGGAAACATTATAACAAAATTTAAAGATAAATTTGGTAAATTCCTTTTATTCTAAACATCATTCTAAAATTTTTCCAAACCTTGTAGAATACTTTTTGTTTATTTAAAACAAATAAAAACTTTCTAAAGAATTATTATTTAACTCCATCAAATATATATGTTAAGTGACAAACTATGATGTTACCCCCACACAGACAAAAAATCCTTTCATCATGCTTTCATAATATTCTTTTCCCTTCTCTCCTATTCATGTAATACTATTGTTTTTAAATAAAAGAAGTTTAACTAAAATTAAACTTTAAGAATAACAAGAAAATATTGTATGCAACACCTTAATTTGTTATTATTATTATTTCACCATACTTGAATTCCAATCTAAATATTCACTTAATAAATTAAATATTTACATACACATATATTTCGATTTACACATATGTCCATATAGTGTATTAATACCAAGCAAAAATAAAAATATATTTAATTTTAGAAATCTTCTCTTAATGATATATTATTAAAAAAATAAAGTCAAAATTAGCAATGGGACAATTCGATCCCAATGGATTTTGACTAGGAATCCAAAATATATTTACACCAGGCTATTCTAAAATAAGAATTCAATGTATTCCTTATACTAATTTAAGCTAACATTTTTTTGTTTATATTAACCCCAGATCACTAAGCTATATTAGTTAAACAGTCTCTAAACATCCTATTGCATGGAAAAGCTTCTATAATCTTTTATAAATAAACATTGAATTATTATTGATTGAGCATCCTACACCAGATAAAGAGTGTGTTTTTTCATTCGACTTTTTTCTCATCTAGAACAGAAAATATTCATTTATTGGCCAATATCAGATATTTAGCTGGATTGACTGTTCGCGGGATACCTTAAAAAATTATTTTGTTTTAATAACTACACCCTCCTCCCCCAGTAGTGTTTTTTTCACACCATTTCTCCAAAATTTTTATATTTTATATTTATAACAGTTTTTTTTTATACAAATCTCTATTCTTTTTTAAATGTAATGATTTTTGTTTACTATTATAACAAAATAACATATATATTTAACATTATAGATTTTTACTTCATTTAAAAAAAAATTAGCTTACATGTTTTAAAATGTAGCAAATATGAATATTTTTTTTATAAATATTTATATCTTATATCTCATCAAATCAGTAAGTTTATTTTACTTATTAAATTTTTTATTTTAAGTAATGTTATAATTATACAATATTCTCCTATTATTTTATCAAATGAACTTATACATTTATTAAAAATTAAAAGAAAGTAAATTCCTCTAAGAAAGAATCAAAAATTAGAAACAAAAATCTTCCATTAGTTGCTATCGTGGCTTTTATTATTTATAATTTTTTTAATGTTTTATAGTTACTCATTTATCGCGTAGCTCATTATCTTTATAATCTTTTTTAATACTTTGCTATGCATTTATCTTTATTCATTTTAACATGTAATTTAAATCATAATTTTGCTGTAATGACAGTTATTACAAATTTATTTTATTAGATAACATTATTTTTAAACTTATGATTTAAATTTTGCAATAAAATACCAGATTTTTATTTTATTCGCAATATTTAGTTTACTCTATCTTTAAAATAGAGAATATTTTTATTACTATTATTTTGATTTTAGACAAATTTTAATCTTATAATTGTCTAAATCATTGTTTAAAATTATATGTTGTTACTTGAACATTTCCATTAACTGGAAAAATGAGACTGAAGATCAATAAACATTAATTTAAAAAGGTTTTTCTTGTAATCACAATAATTCAAAAATTAGACGTAAATATGCACACACACGTATGAATATATATTGTAATTATATATAATTTTCAAACTATTACGCAGCTAACCATCGAATATTGTTTGCTAAATGGGTGTCTATGTTGAGAAATGAGAACATGCTAAAGTCTTTACCAACTGGGAGCCTGTTAAGAAATATTTTTTCATTCATAGTTTTTCTGCAGTGGTTATTGAAGACGTTTTTGAATTGCAGTGGGTGATTTAAATAATTATTATTCGTACTTTTATCACTTATTTTTTATTTTAATAAAAGTAATTAATAAATTTACATATATAATATTAGTAATTATTAATATAAAAAATGTATAATATGCTTAAGAAGGTAAATTCTCTAAGGATTTTATATAAATAATATATATAATCTATTCATATATTTTTAAGTTCTGATGCCAAAAAATATATAAGGGAAACAAATTTAGATAAAGATTATTGTGAGAATTCCATTCTATTCATCATAAAAGTAAACAATATCTAATTAAAATTGTTCCAAAATCATATTTCTAAGGCATAGTCTGTTTGTCTTCATTTTATAGCATAAAATATTATATAATACATTTTTGGAATAATAAATCTCCATAGCACCACATATAAATAATTATTTTTGTCTAAATAACTCATATATATATAAACAAAATTACAACAAATTCACAACTCAACCAGATTAGCTAAAAAATAAAATCTAAAACACTACCAATGGTTTCACTGCTACAAGCTGACTTCTCAAGTGTAAAGAACTACAAAATAACATATTTAAACTAAATATTACCCACAATTCTACATACTTCCCATACAACCTTAATATTAAAAGAACTTTTAAATAAGTTAATTGCATCAGAATCATATATTTTTTTATAATAAACATACTTTAATTCTTTTTATTTCATTTCTCTCAAAGAAAACAACCTTAGCTTCATAAAGCAGAACTAAGATATTTATTTCTAATCCTATTTTTATGTACCTTTATTCTTTCACTTAAGGTCAAACTACTCTGACCTATATACAACTTCTTACAAAAACAAGGGATAATATGCACTACTCCAGGAACAGTCTTTCTATCAAAAATTTCCTTAGTATTATTTAGTAAATTATTGAAAGTAATACTCCTTTTTCAAGAAATTTTTTTATTTCCAAACAAATTACTATTTTTACATACAATTTTATAAGAAGACAATTTAAATGGAAAAGAAATAAAATCATATTTTTCTTTAGCTTTTAGATAATTGCAAATATTATTACTATTAAATAAAGTGCTTTTAATAAATTTATCAGAGTAGCCAACACTCAAATAATCTTTATAAAATTGATCTTTTTGAAACAAAGCTACTGCACTAGAATTATTTGATTTATTATTTCTACAACAATTATCTCTTAAATCAGCTACTTTATGAAATACAGATAATTGCATTTGAATTTAAACCTGGTGATGTTGTTTAAATAAACTTTTATGAGCTTAATTTTAACATTAAAATGAACAAAATTAATTTAAAAGCAATTAAAATGGTTTAACTTGTTATTAAATGCTGATTTTAAAACAAGTTGTAATGAAAATGTGATGTGATGATTTCATGATAAATTTTAAGATTAATGTTGACTATTTTATTTTAGAGACTATATTATAGAACCAATAATATATATATAAGTATATAAATAGCTTTATGTGAATAGCAGCAATAAAACAAAGTCCATATCGATAGATTCAATTGCTTATATTTTATTTACTACACACACACATATATATATATATATATATATATAGAGAGAGAGAGAGAGAGATAGAGAGAGAGAGAGAGAAAATATTTTTAGAAATAGATAAATAGGTTATTAAATTATTGTTAACAGTATGCATATGCATGTGTGTGTGTTTATATATTTTGGTACAATTGAAAAGCATTAAATTGCATGTATTCAATACATTTTTTTTTTTAAATAATTTATTTAAAATTGGTACTTAACTTATTGATTATAGTGTAATAAAAAAGAATGTATATTTTATTTTATGACATGATTTTAAATATATTTTGTGTTTTAATTTGTAAAATTTTATTTTTTTATTATTCAAAAACAAATTGTGTAATATTTGTTTTATAATGTTTTTAAAGGGTACTTTAATGTCATGTAACACTGATGTATTAGAAATGAACTTTAATAGTGTAGATAGATGTATGGATTTGATTATACATAAATAAAAAAATCATTGAAATGAGTGAAATTAGAGATCACAGAATAAAATACCATGGAATCAATGTCTACAATAATGGCATAGATGTGATATCATTGGAAGAAAATTATTTAAAGTCTGATCTTAGTTAAAAACATTCTCATTTTATACCAATAGCTAAATAGCACAAAAGTTAGTGTGAATATAGAATTTTATTTGAGAATCACAATGAATATAATGGGGTAAAGTCACAAACAACTACTCAAAAGACTTTATCAACTTCATGAAATCAAAATATGTAAATATAGGATATCTAACTGTAATCAGTAATACTATACCAAAGTTAAATATTGCAATATAACTTCATAAAAACATTTTTTTTTGAAAAATAACTGTTTTATAAAATGCTGACTATGGAATAAGCCGATTGCAAAATGGATAATTCTACTGGAATACTAATAACTTGAAATAAAGATAGTTTGCATACAGCATCACTACACCCAGTAAAATGTGATGGAATTATTTTGCAGAACATTTGGAAGATTCTGAATATTAAATTATATTTTTTAAACGTATATGTGTGAATTATAAAAACATATTTTCTAAATATAAATATTATGTGTCCGATGGCAAGTCATAATTTCATTGACATTCATTGTAAATAAAAAAGGTTACCAGATAATTTATTTTTATATAAATCCTTCATGTTTGCTTAGTATATAAATATCTTTCATTTCCAAAAGAGGTTGAATTAAATTGTAAATAATAATTAGTATTTTATCTAAGAAAAGTATGTTTATTTTGTATTGTCATATATTACAAATGCAAGAATAAGTTTTTGTATGTAAAGATTACAGATCATAAAAACAAAGGTTTGTACATTTAATTACTAAAAATGTAAATGTAAATCAATAATTATTTATCAATATGTATCTAATTATTTAGAAGGAAATAAACGTTCATACATACAGTTTGTTTATACTTTATGAATTTTACACACACTCACCTGTAAATAAGAGTTTTAAAAAAACAAGCGAATCACAGTTGATCTTAGAGCTTATTTATATATAAGCTGACTCTTATTTTTCATGCCAACTCAGACCTTGATTCTATTGGGTGCCTGAGAATTTAATTCATAAACAAATTGTACCAAATTAGTTCATATTTCACAGGAGAGAGAAAATTTTTCATTTTAATGACCTGCGCTTTTAAACTTATATTAATTTAGAATATATGTAAATCAATAATTATTTATCCAGTGTATCTAATTAATATATGTTTAAAATCACAAGTGATTAATAATGAGAATTTTTTTCTCTTTTGTAAAATATGAACTAACTTTTAACAATTTGTTTGTCAATTGAATTCTTACACATACAATAGAATCAAGCCTAGAGTTGGGCACGGTAATTAAGAATTGTATTATATATGAATAAGCTCTAAGATCAAGTGATTCACTTATTCTTTTAAAACTCTTACTTATGAGTAAGTGCCTGTAAAATTCATACAGTATAAAGAAAGAGCACATGTGTGAGTGTTTATTTACTTTTGAATAGCTAAAAATATAAATATAAAATACAATTTAAATACCCTAATTATATTCAATAAATATTTATAATTTAATATGTTTAATGTAATTACCTTATAGACAAAATAATTAATCAATATTTGATGTACCTTGGAAAACATAATGTATCGCTGTAATTACAATTTAATGAACCTATATTTATTTGGTGATAAAAATAAGAAATAAATTAAATATATTAATTAAAGTTTGCAAATTATAAATTTACACATTTATTACAGCAATAATGTGTTTTGGTACTTTAATGTATTGTCTGAAACACATGATAGTAAAATATGTAAAATAAAACATATAAACATAATAAATGTAGAAGTCTATTATGTGAAGTAAATAATTTTAATGATGTAGAAAAGTTTAAATATTAATTTTATGTTTAAAAGATATGGTTTGAGTTCAATAAAATTTCCCTTGTAATTCACACTATATTTTAACATTTTAATAAATCTGTTTTCATATACTCCATTCCACAGTAATTTAAAATATGAGTGTTTTTATTTTGTGTTTGTATACTGTTATATTTAGCTATCCTCTATAATGGATAAGTATCCTACATGCTTCATTTATTTGTTATCATTATATTTATAATTAGTTTGCTTTAATGTTTCAAATATTAGCTAAGTAAAGGTTTATTCCATATGTTAATTTTGTTAACTGTACCTAAGCACATTTTTGCTTGGTGATGCCAGATGCAGAGCACTCATGGGTGGCTGAACAAGTTATAGCATTTAAATATATTATGCAATTTATTTAAATTAATGATTTAAATATTTCATTTATTGGAAAGTTGGGCACTATTCCCTTTTTTTATTACTGGTACCATTATTATTAGCAGTAAACTATGCCTCTTTCACTTTGTGTTTTTTATGGTTTTAATCAGTGCAAATAATTTTAATATTTATTGGAAAATGTGGCCAGAGTTTTGATTCTGTTCCAAGAAAATAGGTTTATATTCTGAGTTATTTTTAGCTCATTTGTACATGTATTTGTGTTGGGAAACTCTAGTGGCTATATTGTTCTAGTCTTCCCATAGTAAGTCACATTACTGCACTTGATTTTGTACTCAGTCAGAGGTGTTTGATCCTGGAATATTTTATCTTTGGTATTATTTAGTAGTCTGTTCAAGTGGGGAGGGGAGACATATATTAATGAACATCTTTTTTATTTTGTGTGAAAGCTTTGGATATATGGTACACTCATCCATGGTTTGTTATCTACTGGAGATTATTTTACTTGTTTTATTTTATTGTAAAATTTCTTAATCATTTTTATTAAAGTATTACTGCTGTAGCCTATTCAGTGTAAATTATTTATATAGGTCACTATTTTAGCTTTCTGGGGTGCTTCATATTTACATAATCTAAGATTTCTATTAAGAATCTTCTTATCCCAGTATGTTTGTGTATCATGGATGCAAAAGAATGAGACAGAATTATGGATCAAACTTCAATTGCTTGATAATTATTTTGAAGTCTAATAAGTTTTTGATTCTTTGAATGTATAAATGTAACAACTTCAGACATCTAGAGATGATTTCTTTTTCAAATGTCCATTGGAATGTGTGTTTTTTTTGTTTCAATCCTTTGCATAATTTTATGATGCAATCAGCAGGCACACATGTCGAAATGTCATTACCATACTATTTATAATTACTGGAGTATTTATCCAAATATGTGAAATATTTTTTTAGCCTTAACTAGTGTTAAACTGCATATGATGTCACTTATGGAAAAATTCATGAGTCATACTTTTTCCCATAATGTAATATTTATTATTAAACTGTGCAGTAATGTAACTATCTATTCAATTTAGAGTATTGATGATAAATTCTCAATTTAGAGGATTGTATTCAGTGTCTAGCAGCAGTGTTTGTATATCAATTTATTGCACTTATCTGATACTGATCATCTAATTTGATAATGTCTAGTCATGCCAGTTTATAGTTTTTATTTATTTGACATGTGTTGATAAATTGAATGATGTATGGAGATGAATTTATAATGAACTTTTCAAATTCTAAATGAATGATTAACCACTTGGTGAGAGTTTTAGTTGTGTTATAATAATATGCACCTTTAAAATTTATTATCAAACAAGAGGCTATTTTATTTTTGCGAATCATTGAGGGGGAATTTTCACTGACAGTTATATTTTTAAGTATTCACATCTGGTCATTATAAATGTATTCTTCATAGTCTTTATGACATATGTTTTAAAACACTTAAAATTATGTTTATGAATTTGAGTCACAGTTTTTTGAATATATTCATTAGATTTTATTAGTACAAATTGTTTGCATTTGTCTTTTTTTAGGCATACAATATTGTTTGTTTGCATGTATTGTTTGCATTCATTTATGCTTTTAGTCCACCTGTTTTTTTATATATCTGGGATACAATGCATAGCATGAGCTTTGTCTAATGATATTTTCCCTCTGTGGTACATTTTTGTATTTGGATTCTATGCCTGCTATTATTTCAAGGTGTTGGCTTTTCCAAAAGTATCCAACAAATTTAGGACTATATTCTAGAAATATTCTAGATTTGTAAGAAGTTGAATGTTTGAAAGGTTTTTGAGTCTTTCTTTATTGATGAAATTTATTTGTACTCCTTGTTTTAAGCAAGAATTTTTTTAAAAATTTTTATATTTGATATTTAACTGTAATGAAAGAGCATAACATCAGTCAGTTAAACTGCAAATTAACATGTCAGATTGTTTTAAGGAAAATAAATTTTCATTTGCATCCTCTTCTTACAGGCTGAAGAGTGGGTTATTATTACCATATATATATATATATATATATATATATATATATATATATATATATATATATATATATATATATATTGTAACAATATTGAAATTGGCACATGATGATTTTGCCTAAAAAATTATTAAATAATAAATAAGTTATAAAAATCTAAAAGGTTTCTTTAAGTAACCAAAATCCGTTTGCTGTCAAAAGTAAAATTAAAAGTTTAAGAGTTTATTACAGCTTGTTTTCAAAAAAGATATGAATCAAATAGTTTTCTATCGTTAGTTTTTGAAATAAAAAGCTACAATTAATTAATTAGAAGGGGAGAGGGGTGTTTCTTTAGAAAAAGTCAAACTAAAAGTTTTATAAAAGGAGGTAAACAGTTTTCTTATTATTATTCATAAAATATAAATAATTAAAAGTTTAAAAAAAAAATTACAAATCTCTTTACATTCGAATTAAAGAAAAAATAATCTTAAAACTAGTAAAATATATGTGCGTATATATGTGCGATTGTCATTAATAGAATAAATGTATGCGTAATAAATACTATAAATAAATGAAAGTTAAAGAAGATTATCATTAAAAAACATGTCGATAGCTATTAATTAAAATATAAAACAACACGTTTTGCATGGCTATTACTAATTAAACAATTTCCAAAAACATAAGATTATCAAAGGAATTTCGACAACAAATATTGCCGGAAGGTATTACAAGGACAACATGTCGCAGGTATAAATAGACTTTTTTTTATCGGACAGTTAGTGAAGTTCAGAAATTAACTGAGTCAGTTAAGTCAAGAGAGGACAATCAGTTGAGTAAATTGTCTCCAGAAACAAAATGCTGTGCTGAGCAGCATTTGGGAACACACATCTTTCTCAAGCCTTAGTCAAATAAGATCAGCAATATCTGCCCATGAAATAATGTCAGCGTAACATCTTAGAAAATCTCCATCAGTATCTAATTGTCTCCAATAGTAATAATCATGAATAATAAGGAAACTCATCAAGGAAACATCCCAGCTGGCTGGAAGTATTCATAATGGAAGAAGCAGCAAACAAGAAGAAAACAAAGTTCTAAATCTATGTTCAAAATCCTAGGTAAAACATTTGCTTGATTTCGTTTATATCATAATAGCCATTGCATTAAAATTTGTAAAGCCTCCAGAGACAAGTAATTTGAACTCTATAATCATGCATAAAATGAACTATTGATGTGCATCTTTGTGAATGTATATGATTTTATAAACATCAAACATTTATGCCTTTTCATAAGATACTCTCCGAGTATGTTCTTCTCTGCCTGAGAGAATGGAATCTGGTACAAATGGCTATACCCAACCTTGGTAGCAATAAAAGAAAAAAAAATTTTTTGTTTTGATATTATCTAATAAATTTAAATAGCAAGCGTTACTCTTTTTAATTTTATTTAAGAAACTTATTATATTTAAAATACTTTTGTTAAATTTATTGATTGGAACATAATGTTTAATATATATGATAGAAAAGTAAATTTATTTGGCACAAGATCTATGGAAAGTTTACATCATGATTTGACTTTCAATTTATTTATATTTAACAATATTCCTATTGCAAAAATAAAATAAGTTCTTTACAAAAATTAGAAATTGCATGATATATAATTAAAATCATAATAAAAGATATACTGGTGTTAGAAGATTGTTATGTGGAAATTGTTGGAAGTTATTAAGAAGGTTTGATCCAATATTTATGATGCAATCCATGTTATATAATTTGTTACCAGATGTGTTTTGAAAACTTAATGCTGTTTTCATTTTTTGCAGCACATAATTAGCATATATCAAAAGGGGAATAATATTCTATTATTGACAGTTACAGAGATGAACAGTATTAAAAAATACAGACAAATATTTAACCATTAAGGCAAAACATTATAAGAAACAAATATATAAGTATAAATGAATACATTAATTTAATGGAGTGAATATAAAAACTATAAAAATATTTAAAAATGATTCATTTCATAAACCAAATATCTGGAATATATTAAAATATGCTGAAAAAAGTTATGTATGATATAAGAAAATATAAATATAAATTAGCAAGAAAAACAAAGAAGAGATAAAATTACTTAAAATTAAAAAGAAAACACACAAAAAATGTCTTTGATACTTATTGAAATATTTCTCAATATGTGAATAGTTATTTTAATTGTAGAAATCTGAATTGCATATTTTTTTAAAAAATAAAATAAATGAATGTAATTAAACCTATGAAGAAAGAAAAGTTGCAGAATATGATCCAATTCTTATATTTAAATGCTAAAAGATATCATATAATTTAAAGTGATATTGATTTTTTGAAATATGAAAAGGAACAAAAGACAATATAATTATATAACAGCATTTTATGCTTTTTTAAAAAGATTAATACTAACATATTATTAATCAGTATTCAAATCAACCAATGAATAGTATATTTGTAAAAGTGGCTTTAACAAATGGATCTTATACGTTATTAAAAATAATTATAAAAAAAACTGGTAATTATGAATTGTCAAATGCTAGAGATTTATATAATGGTTTAGACACAAACTTTAATTACATTTTTGAAAAAAAAAACATTATGTAAAACTAATGTCAGTTGCATAAAATAATGATTTTAAGAAGCATAATATTTATGTGGATATACATAGGAAAATGTGATTTTGTGTTTTCAATACTCATTACATTTATAAATGAAGTCATTTATAAAATAAATGTTAAACAGCTGATTTTTGCATATAATGCTTCAGAATTTAAAAAAAAAAGAATTATCAGAAGACTAAGATAATATTTAATGCTTTTTACTTAAAAGTATTATAAAAATATAAATGAATGAATGAGAAAATGTTAACTATTAAAAGTATGTTGTTTATATTACTAATAAATATGTAAACGTATATAAAGAAAACATTAAATTTGGATGAATTATTTTGATAGAAGTAACTTGATGTTAAAAGGAAATAAATTTAAGGTCTTATAGAAAATGTGTCTTATCAATTACAACAAATATAACTATAATGTGGATAATTAATAGAAAAGTAATATAGAGATGTTAGATCGCATAGTGTTGTAAAAAGTGATGTTGGGAGAAGAAACAATAAGAGAATCAAATTGAAATTCTGTGTGAAAAATAAAAAAAATCTATCCTTGATATAAGCAAAAAATTAAGGCTAGATGAAGAAGGGTTCAACATGTTATTAAAGAGAAAACAATGAGTAAAATGATAGGCTTTAAAATTGGAACCACTATATTTTTTAACAATATCATAGTTGGATAAGCTAGATTGATGTGGAGAAAATAAGTTATAATAATATAAATAACCTGAACTAATCTTGAAGAGATAAATATTATACTGTAGATGATAATATAATGGTTTAAAATAATGAGGTTAATAGGAATGACTAAAGAAAGTGTGGCATAATAATGGATAACATAGATCATGGAATAAAAAATGATTTAGAATAATGGTTGACAATTTTAAAGAAAATGCTAAGATGATACTGAATACATGATGTTAATGTCAAAAATATTATAAGATGTTATATATATATATATATATATATATATATATATATATATATCATATATATAATAAATATCATATTATAATACAAATTTTAAAATATAAATTAACTATTAATTTTAAAATGGAGTTTTAAGAAGTTAAAATAAATTAGATCAAGATCTTGCTTTTTGATAAAAGTTTGTCCCTTTTTGTTTAGTCTTTAAAAAAATTCTTAAAGATAGAAAGAAAGAAAGCAATTAGTTCTATTGTTAGGACTTTGACAGTGAAGGTATTTTTATGCTATCTATTATGCTGATCAATTAGAATGTTTCTTTGGGATTTTAAAATATGAAATAAAAGAAGAGAATATTAAAGGTGTGAACTGAAACTTTAGGAAAAAAAACTATAAATTAGACTTTTCCTTTGTTCTAATTCAATTGGATTTCTGCGGAGGTCAATATCTAATCTATAAGTTTCTAATTCGGCTCCAGACTTTTCAATAGATAAAAAAAATCTGGAAAGCACTGGGAGAAAATGTTGAGTGGCTAGATCTGACAGAAACTTTTCCTTCTGGGGACCTTTCCCCTATTACCCCACCTGGAACTGCTTTGTAAATGCTGGTCATAGAGAGCTAACCGAGGAGAACAAACTGGAAGAAGTCAAGAATATACAATGAAATATTCTATCAACACAGGATCTACACTGATCGATCAGGGTAAATAGATTTTTTTTTGTTATAATCTCATGAGACATTTGTATAATAGATTTTAAAAAAGAAAGAAAAGCCTTCACTTCAAATATCTCAAAGTTTCAGCAATAGAAAGGGAGTGATATGTAATCTTTAAGTAGATGTATTTACTCATTCAAATTAATCCACATTATATTTTTTTTTGTATTATTTAATTTTTTGGGGACGTTCTATTAATTAAACTTGCCTTTAGTTTCTATGATTGTTGTCCTTATAATGTATAGATAGGAATAAAAAATTGTATACTCGATCTAAGGACAAGTAAAAATTTAGATAAAAAGATTTAACATTAGAAAGAGGGGGTTTGAAGGTGTTTGATTGTAACAAACACACTCTTATAGTAAGTCGTCCCCTTGAGTTCACTCATAGTTATATACCATGATATTTGATAAAATATTGTATAATTGGTAAAGTGATGGTTCATGTTCCTTTGAGAATGATACATGTTAATTCTTGATTAGAAAAGAAAAAGGAACGGGAGGGTTTGGTTCGACAAATGTAAGGGAAGGAAATAGTCAACAAATAGAATAAAGGTGTAATAAATCTTTCAACAATATTTAAGCGTCAATCTGTTTTTTTTTATTTATTATAATTAATTCTTATATTTCATTTTGTAGTCTTTTGGTTCGTTAAAGAAAATTATTTTAAGGTTTGAAACTGGTGATTGTCGTTCATAAATAAATTAACCATTATTATAGAAAGTTTATAATATGGTCTAGGCAAAAATGCTTAGTGGCGCCCTCGAACGGCCACCGTATGTTGCAATCTCGTAAAATTTAAGAGCATAACAAAATGTTTTGTTACAGAGGGTAGGAGCAGGTAAAATTATAGAAAATCGCGGCTCAATGTATAGGGGCTCATTAACTAAATAAACAGCTTGAGATTAGGGTGAAAGTGCGGTAAAGGCAGGTTCGGGTGGTTAAAGCAAGGAGTTAGTGTCCCAGTGGAGAAAAGTTTTGAGTTTGAAACAAAGAGAAAAAGAAATATAATGAGTGAAGATGAAACTACTATAGAAAGCCCGGTGGTAACATTTAAAAACCCAAGCATTATCAGTTCGAAGAAATACTAAAAGCTATCGCTGAGCTAAAAGAAATAGTAATCAAAGATAGGGGAAGAAATTAAAGAAATGAAAGTAATGATTCAAGACCTCAGAAAAGATGTAAATGAATTAAAAAAGAATGAGAAAAAGAGAAATGGCAAAAAAAAAGATGAAGGGGATATAGTAAGTGCAGGTTACGAAGTTAATAACATTATGAAAGAAAAGATAGAAAGTGAAGGGACACTTAATGAAATAGAGGAAGAAGCTAAATCTGATAGGCCAGCATTAGAAAAAATTATCCAAATAAAAGTATTTAAAGGCGATGGGGAAGAACACCCATTCGATTATTTGGATAGATTAAATGAATTTTTTATTTCCATAAACCAAATGAAAATGAAAAGGTCATTATAGCAATGAGCCATTTAAGGGGCCCTGCTCGAGAATGGTGGAAGGTGGTGAACTATAACCCTCAAACATTCCAAGAATACAAAAGGATGATTCCTACACGACGCTCTTCCGATCTGGAAAAACAAAAGGCTATAAGTATAAAAACATCACAGGAAAAATATAGAACAGATAGAAATGAAACCTATAGCCAGTTTTTTCAATGACAGGCAGCAAAACATAGAGCACTGGAGGCTTACCCGATGGATCAATTCCAGATTGTAAGGACTATAAGATGTAATTTTCCGATGGGGGTTCAGCATAGGTTGGCTGAGAACTGATGTTTGTCAATAGAAGAAACACTAGATATATGAGTATAGTGAGCCAGAAGAAGGGGAAGATTCTAAAGTTAGGTGGGGAAATTGTAATGAACCCATGGGGAAGAGTAACTATAATCCTAAGAAAGAATAGGAAAAGACTCCACAGCATGATTAAAAAAATTTTTTTTATTTTTTTTTGTTTTTGGGAAAAGAGTGCAATGAGCTGGTATTTTTCTGCCAGCTCATAATGATACATATATATATATATATATATATATATATATATATATATATATATATATATATATATATATATATATATATATATATATATATATTTGTAAAAATAAAATATAGACATTGTAATAAACTTATTTTATTAGAAATAAATAAACATGTACTTTTCTATCAGCTCATATATATATATATATTTGTTAAAATATAAATTAACAATTAATTTTAAAATGGAGTTTTAAGAAGTTAAAATAAATTAGATCAAGATCTTGCTTTTTGATAAAAGTTTGTCTTTTGTTTAGACTTTAAAAAAATTTCTTAAAGATAGAAAGGAAAAGAAAGCAATTAGTTCTATTGTTGGGACTTTGACAGTAAAGGTATTTTTATGCTATCTATTATGCTGATCAATTGGAATGTTTCTTTGGGATTTTAAAATATGAAATAAAAGAAGAGAATATTAAAGGTGTGAACTGAAACTTTAGAGAAAAAAAACTAATAAAATTACGGACTTTCCTTTTGTTCTAATTAATTGGATTTCTGCTGAGGGTCAATATCTAATCTATAAGTTTCAATTAGGCTCAGACTTTTCAATAGATAAAAAAGTCTGCAAAGTGCTGGGAAAAAATGTTGAGTGGCTAGATCTAACAGAACTTTCCCTTCTGGGGCCCTCTCCCTATTACCACCTGGAACTGCTTTGTAAATGCCAGACATAGAGAGCTAGCTGAGGAGAATGGACTGGAAGAAGACATGGACAAACCACAAAAAATATAGAATGAAATATTCCATCCACACAGGATCTACACTGATCAATCAGGGTAAATACACTTTTTTGTTATAATCTCAGGAGACATTTGCATAATAGATTTTAAAAAAGAAAGAAAAGCCTTCACTTCAAATATCTCAAAGTTTCAGCAATAGAAAGGGAGGGATGTGTAATCTTTAAGTAGATGTATTTACTCAGTCAAATTAATCCACATTATATTGTTCTTTTTGTATTATTTAATTTTTTGGGATGTTCTATTAATTAAACTTACCTATAGATTCTATGATTGTTGTCCTTATAAAGTATAGATAGGAATAAGAAATTGTATACTCGATCTAAGGACAAGTAAAAATTTAAGATAAAAAGATGTAACATTAGAAAGAGGAGGATTGAGGGCATTTGTTTTTAACAAACACACTCTTATAGTAAGTTGCCCTTGAGTTCATTCATAGTTATATACCATGATATTTGATGAAATATTGTATAATTCATAAAGTGATGGCACATGTTCTTTCGAGAATGATACATGTTAATTCTTGATTAGAAAAGAAAAAGGATCGGGAGGGTTTGGTTCAACAAATATGAGGGAAGGGAATAGTCAACAAATAGAATAAAGGTGTAATAATTCTTTCAACAATATTTAAGCATTGATCTGTTTTTTTTTTATTATTTATTAAAATTAATTCTTATATTTCATTTTGTAGTCTTTTGGTTCATTAAAGAAAATTATTTTAAGGTTTGCAATTGGTGATTGCTGTTCGTAAATAAATTGACCATTATTATAGAAAATTTACAATACGGTCTAGGCAGAAATGCTTAGTGGCGCCCTCGAACAGCCACCATACATTGCAATCTCATAAAATTTAAGAGTATAACAAAATGTTTTGTTACAATATATATATATATATATAAGCATCGATTTAAATATTTCATTGTTGTATAATTTAAAACAACTTTCAAAAATAAATAGGAGAAGACAGTGGGTAATTAATAATTTAAATGTAGCAGTATTTTTTTTAAAAAGATGTTGAGTTAAATTAAAAGTTAATTAAATAAAAGATTACATATGAAAAAATAAATCAAAAGAAAGCATTCTGAAGTAGAAAAATATAAGTATTCATTTTTAACAATGAAACTTATTAGAAACAAATAAAAATAGAAAATAGTATCTAAAAAAGAATTATAGACAAATAGAGAAATTATGAAGATATAAAAGTTTTATTTAAATGTTTAATGCATTTGTAAATCATTAGTACAAGAAGGAGATTAATTGTCATGAGGATTGAATATAATATTGTGATTCAAATAATTCTTCTGTCACTTTTTTTTAGAAAAAAACTTTTTATTATTACTACAGTTTCAAATATACCTTGCAGTTTTCATCAAATCTTATTCTCTTCTTCTACTTCTCTCTAATGCAGAATAGAAAAAGCAGAAGAGAATAAGATATGATGAAGAGAGGAAGGCACAGTTGGAAATTGTAATAATAATAATAATAATAATAATAATAATAATAATAATAATAATAATAATAATAATAATAATAATAATAATAATAATAATAATAATAATAATAATAATAATAATAATAATAATAATAATAATAATAATAATAATAATAATAATAATAATAATAATAATAATAATAATAATAATAATAATAATAATAATAATAATAATAATAATAATAATAATAATAATAATAATAATAATAATAATATTTTTTCTTGCTAAAAACGTTAGATGAATTATTTGAATTGTAATATTATATATGAAGCTAGCAAAAATAATGGAAAGATATAAGAAAAGTGTTTAGAAGGATTATATCTAGGATTGAATTTTTTTTTTTTTATATTGTGGAAATAAATTTTGCAATTAAATTTTTTTTTTTTTTAAAAAAAAAAAAACCTCTGAAAAAAATCTGTCAAAATAAAGTAATAGGTATTTTGGTAAAAATTTTAAAAGATGTAAAGAAAATTGCTCTAAAAATTGATATGATGCAATTTAAGATTCATAAGACAACACAAGTTTCATTTTTGTCAATTAGGATATGTGTGAAAAATAATCTTAAAATCTACACATAATTATATTATATACATCTGTAATCTAATTGTGGCAGATAAAACTTTTCTCAGGACTTTTACATACATTTTTAATGTTTCTATTGAATTTAGCATATAATATTAGTGGCTAATGGTTAGCATAGCTGCTTTCCAAGCAACTGGCCCCAATTCGCTTTCTGGTCAATGCATTTGACATATGAAAAAAAAAAACATTGGAATATGTAGATAACAAGTATTTATTATAGATTCTCTTTCCATCACCTCAACATGCTTGTAATTTTGTTATAACAAGTAATATAGTTTGAATTAGTAAAAATTTCATTTAAAGATTTGTAAATAAAAATGGGTTAATTGTGTTGTATTTATATTAAAAGAAACTCTGATAAAAAACCTTGCGTTTCATTGATGGATATACTGAGAAATAAAGATTAGAAAAATAGACATCAATTATACACTTTATATATGAATGAAAAGTAATGTATATACTCAACCACACTAAAATTGTATATGTATTATTTTCACATTTTGGAAAGTATTTAATCACTTATATTTTCTGTGTCAATGTCTGGCTGATGCTGACAGTATGTAACAACATATATTGTATAATTAAAGTATATTATTAAACCTATTATTAACTTATCTTTAGTTTTATTTATTTTTATCTCTGACATCCATCATGTTAACTTGGTTCATATAATTTATAATAGTATAAATCCTTAGGGTTCATTTTTTACCACTCATACATGATAAATGATATTTTTTTTAAAAAAGAGGCATATTAAAAGATATCTGTTAAAATATTGTGCATTTTATTTGATATATAAATATTTTGTTGAATTATTAAACGAATGTTATTTGAATAAAAATAAAATTAGAATAGTAAAATATTAAGTTCGTTTTAGAAGGCTGATCTTGCATTTAGGAAATAGGAACTTAATAAAGTCTATCAAGTATTTAGGATTTTGTAAAAGTTTGGAATGATATACTAAAAGGAAAAAAAAATCGTTTATAAATCATATATATATATATATATATAATTGTAACAGTAATTAACTATTATATAGAATTTTTCTATCCACATAATTAGGTTTAGTTAATTTTTTAACCATCCACAACTCTCATTAAATTCAAAATTTAATGGCAGTTCATGAGGGTAAAGGAATTAACCAAAAGTATTTCTCAGATTGAAAGACTGTATATAATAGTGAATTACTGTTATATTTAATGTTATTACAATATGTTTTATTTAATGGACATTATATATATATATATATATATATATATATATATATATATATATATATATATATATATATATATATATATATATATATATATATATATATATATGTGTTAGGGACTATTGAAAAGAACAGGATTATAAGATTAATTTTTAGATTTAATGATCACAAGAGATAACAGTATATTAAATTATAAACTACCAATTAGTTTCATTGCAAAAAGAGAATACATATAAATTTTAAAATCTAATTTACCAATGTGGCATAAGATGGCAAGTTTTAAATCTTTTTGTTTCTAGAAATGAAAATTGTTATGTCGTTTCAAAGTGACAAATTGAAAAATATTGAGATTTATTTACGAATGAATTGCTTGATGGTGGTTATAAAATGGAACAAATAAACAATACTTAAGTCAATTTAAAAAACAATAATTGAAAAGAAATGAAGATTAACAATAAAAATGGATGATTTATTCCCATTTATTTCAAATCCATTGTAAAATTTGGGAAGGATTTATATAAGAATGTATTTAATGTTTCATTCTATGTTCCAAAACATTTAACAAATTAGTTAATAATTCTAGTAGATGATCATACCTATCATTCAAAAGTGGGGCAATGTCATATATCATTCCCTTGGTGATTGTATGCTATCATATATAGGTGAACACCCAGGGTAAAACATTGATAAAAGATTGAAGGAACACCCAATTATTATATAAGTTGTAAAAAATAAAAATAATGGTGATTTAATATCTCCTTCGTTTTCGTGATCAATTGAAAAAACATGTAAACATAAATTTAAATTGAATTTTGAAAATGTGAAAAATTTTTCATGACGAGAGAAACCATTAGTAAAAGAAAATTAAAGAGGCAATTTTTTATAAATACAGGAATAAACACATTTAATAAATCTAATAAGCTTCCAACATTAAAATACGGATCGGAATTTGAATTGATGACGTGTTTGCTCGCCTTAAGTTTTTTAATATAATAGCAGTTGAGGCAGGTTTGAAAGTAACCTAGTGGTTTCTGTGGATTTAAAGATTGTTTGAATTGTTTATAAACCGCTTAAAAATATTATTTCAATTATAATTACAATATTATTTTTAATTAAGGATATTTTTATTTATTTTATATATATATATATATATTATATAATAATCCAAACAATAGTGGAGACAGCAATCATATACATATCTGCAACTTCCAGGGCGCTATCTAGGCATTTAAACTCAGAAAATTATAGAGTAGCAGATACATTGTCTCCACTTTATTTAAATATTCAGATCGTTAGCTCAAGTCACTAGTTTCATGGAGACGAGCTCAAAAATCTATATCTTACTTACATCTTAAATATAAATAAATAAAAGCCACTGCCAGAAATTAACACATAAAATATTTATTTACGACTATAAAATAACATTTAAATTTTGAGAATAATCTGCTAACATTTTAGATTTTTCTATTAATCTATAGTTTTACATTTAAGTAAATTACAACTATGAGTTTAATATTTATTTAGTGAGTCGAAATGAATAGGACATAGATTCTGCATTTGAAAGAAAATATTCTTCCCTGATTTAACTTTAGGGCAAATTTCACAATTAAACCTGGCATCAATCCATCTGATACATTTATATTCAATGTAGCATGAAAATACGATAACACAAATAATATGATTGTCAGGAATGTACATCTGAACAGCAAGAATTAGAGAAAAATTGTCTCTACCAACCAGGAATGTGCTATATCTACACACAGTGCAGTAAATGAACATAAAACTCCA
>JAQFVV010001014.1:0-131497 GCA_028023455.1 Epiperipatus broadwayi | reverse complement strand
TTTTCTCCTTGACCGGTTTATAATACCATATAAGTCCTTGTAGTAAAAAGTTCTTTTGATAGAGTTCGTATCTTTGCTATTATATATACAGTTTTTATTTGGTTAATGCAAACCCTCATTTCAAACTCTTGTAGATTACCTTTAAAACTTTGTAATTTTCTGCAGGTTTCAGTTAAAACAGCTTTCATTTAACTTTTTCACAATATCAGTCTGTTTTTATCATCCTTTTCCAATTTTAATTTCATTTTATATGTTTAAATTGACTTACACATACATCAAATTCTTGAGTTTTAAATTTTACTCTTTTGCATATATATAAATGATATTAAACTCAAAATTTAACTTCTGTGGTATAAATATGTTGAATAGCTGACTTCTGGAGGTTCCAAGTGTGTGCCCACTTAAAGTGCATTAACTATTCATTGTTTTCTTTTTAATTAAGACAATGTTTGATTTAGCCCAAATTATTCTGAAGAGACAAAAAAGTACAATAAAAACGATTTTAAATTTTATAAGACAGCTTTTTGAAGTCAATGAAAGAAAACTGTTAATGATAAGAAAGTTCAAAATAAAAGAAGCCCCTCTTTTTCTATTAAACACAGCTTTTATAGAGACATCCATATGTTTTTTTATCTTTATAATTAATTGTCATGTTCCCCCTTCTCAATTAAATTTATCCATTCATTTTTTCAAAAAATCTAATAGGCACAAATTCCATTTCAAACAGACATGATTAATTTTATAAACTACAATTTACTGCTACTAAATTTTCCACACTTCGACAGACCACAGGCTGGGACCATCTATCATTATCAAAGTTCAAATTAGTATTCTACTTGAAATTCTTTGGCAAGATCTGTGTCTTTTTAATAAATGATAATTAACTGAGTAATATAACACTTGAACCCACACTAGAAGCATCTTCCATTTTTCCTTTAATAGTGAAACCAGATATATATTACATTTGTTTCAAACTCAGACTTTAAATTAAATTTAGCTGCTATTATTAAACTTATTAAAAATGATTTTAATTGCTTATTTAAAATTGCTAACAACATGTAAGAAATGATTATTAATTGCAAATTGTACCATCAAGATCTACAATTATATTATATACATGCTCACATTGCAGGTAGATATAATTTTTTAATTAACCTTTAATTGACCAATTTACTGCCTTAATCTATAATTATAATCTTTAATTATTATATTAGACAGATTATTATTTTTTTAATTTCACATTTTCATAAATTATTTATTTCCAACCTAGCATAAAATAATGATCTATTCATCATTTAATTTATCCTAATGTAGTTTTAAATAGTCACACACCTTTTTTTCCCCAGTCAAGCTATCAACAAATATACACATTTGCTTTTCTAATATTTTTTAATTATTAATTTAAATCATAATTTACAATAAAATAATCCTCTGGCTATAAACACATTAACAATAAATTTTTAGATTGCTTACTAGTTAAACATATGCAATCTCCTTTAAATATGTGTTCAAACCTAGTCTTTACTAAAATCTTTTCTTATTACAGGAAAAAAATACATATATTATGAGAAAAATTTGGATGGAACTCTCTTCTCTTTCATAGCTAACCTGAAAGATAGGCCTTGGACAAAATCCAAGGGCTACAATATATATATTTAGAAAGATCAAATATGATTGAAATAAAAAATTTAGAAATGTTAGAACTATTAATGTATATTGCCATCATGGCATAATGTGAAAATGTTGAAATGCTAGAGAGTTATCATCACTCTTTTACATATCAAATATTATATAGTTCTGATATAAACATAATTAAAGAAGTAAACTTCAACAATCATGTTATATATATGGAAACATGCAATTTTCTTGTACATTTTGGCATGCAAATTTAAATTAATTTTAAAAACTAAACCCATTACATTTTATTTCATGCAAGAATTTTAAACTTATTTTTTAGATGCATATATGCATAACTATTAATAAGGCACTAAATCTTTAACACTTTTTACTTCAGAGAAATTTTTCCTAAAAATATTGGAGAATATAAATCTGATTCTATGATGACTTTCAATTGAATAAATGACTTCATGGCCCAGGCACTTATCATATCTCAAATATTCTTGGACATTTGCCCTATAACATTTAAGCTATTTTAAGTCCTATTGAATTACAAAGATCACTTTATCAAACAAACAAATATAATAGCTTAGATATTAATATAACTGATGTAAACTCTAACAATTGTGCTGTAAATGTGAAGCATTAATAGATGGTAACACATAACATTATATTAAAATACTTAATAAAATGTTTGATCATCTAAACATTAAAAATCTCAAACAGAAAAGTCTAATATATTTTTATAATAAATGTTTTTTATTTAAATTCACTAAAAAAGCCAAATAATAATTGTTTTCTTCAGCCTACAATCAGAGTCGGAGTACTAAAGTCAAAAATTAAAGTAAATGAGATATTCAGAAATTAATTAATTTAATTACTGTTACAAGTGATTGAATTAATTATTTTTTAGACACTTTATAATTTCATTCAAAGTTAAATATAAACACCAAAGTTGTGGCTTTTAAATGCACAATAAATAAATATAATGCATTATGAAATATTCTTATATATACGTAATTTTTAATTCTTTAGGAATCATACATTTTGTAGTTATTTTTATTTAAAATGGAGGACAGCAATTTAACAGTATGTGTAACAACCGTAAATTTTTCAACAAAAAATAATGCCAATTTCATATAGATTTTGCAGTTTTTGGCATTATGGTGGTGCTGAAGCTGTGATATCTTCTCTATATTGTTTTAATACTCTCTACAACTTTACATTACTGTGCATAGTCTTATTTTATGCAGATATGGATTTTTAAATATTTGACTAGAAAAAATTATGAAGATGTCCAGCATTATATAGAACTATTAGACAAGGATAATAGTCTAATGTGTATGACAATTCTACTAAAGAGGTAGCTTGCCACAATTTCTGATTGACAGAGTTTCAGCTAAGGATATTAACTAAACCTATAATGAAATACTCTAGAAGTATAATTGATGAGAAAATAAAAAACAATGTTTCTAGACTGTTTTTTTGAAATTATCTAATTATTCTTTACATTCAGAGTACAGTAATTAAAAAGTAAAACTTTTTTAACTATACCACAGAAAAACAAATGTTTTTTTCAACAATTATGTTTAGAGTAACAATGAGGTGAATAGTACTAATTAGGATAATCAACTAGCATCAGGTGAGAGGTTTTATTCATCTCTCATATTTGCTTTTTTTCTGAGTTAAGAATAATTAGATATGCATTTAACAACCAATATGTAGATGATTAGCCAGAATTCATATGAAATAGTAACTTGAAAAAAAACTTAAACTAGCTCAAAAACTTAAAGTTTTAATTAGATTTTAACTCTTGTAAGTCATTGGCATATATATTATGAAGATTTTTTTAATGTGTAAACTATTTAATTTTGATGATTAAGAGTGCATATCATTTTGTGTCTATGCCATTACTGTTTAAATTTTCATATCATTTAAAACACTTTTATTTAAATAAATAGCATATAATTTTTTTTATTTGCAATCCACATGTAATAATTTATAATCAATAAATATTATTTTGAAAGCATATTCATGCAGTGTGATACAATAAGAAAGCAAAATTTATGTTTGCCTTACTTAAAAATTAATGCAATCTGAATAAAAATGTGGTAAAACTATGATTCAGGAGAGATAAGCTACAGGTATCTGTAATGGTAATTACATTAAATATCATGCAGAAAGCAATATTTAACTTAAATTTATTTCAGTTAATGCACATTTGAATCTCTGAGACAGTCCATTATAAGATAATTTGTTTCACTTATAAAATTTGTTGAGAGATCTATAAAACAGTTATATATATATATAATAATAATATTTTAATATGTTTTAATTATTGTATTATTATTAGGTCTTTATTAGCTTCTGAAGATTATATAAACAACATTTTCCAGAATGACCAATTTCTCGAACTGCTCAAAAATATTTCATCCATCTAATTATTGGTCATTCTCTTCTTTTTTTAACAACAGCTTTCCAATCTTTATGCACTATGGAAATGAATCACATGATTTATGATGTAACTGGAATAGAATAAACAATTCTATGCTTTTGTGCATCAAGTTTGAGTTTGCACGATAATTTGATCAAATATTTTGTTTTCCTTGCTATCAATGTAATTCTCAAAAGTTTTTTTCAGGACAGCAGCACTTTTCCTATATTTTTTCAATGTCCATCTTTGACATCCACAAAAATTCAAATGAAACATTATAACTTGAACATAGTAATATTACTATTCTATTGTTAGAAGATAATTTCTAAGTCTAGGTTTTATATTTATCTTGTTAAATGCAATCATTTTTTTAAATTAAATAAATCATTTTATATTATTTTTAATTTGTTTATTTTGTTGGAATCTTTGACATTGATTTATTGTTTTGCCATTATTTATTTATTTGTTTTTGAATAAAAAAATTTTTTTTTCTGTTTTATAATTTTAAGTTTTGATATGCAATATAGATTAATAGTTGATATTCAAATTTACTATAATTTTTTATTTTTAAATTAATTTCTAAATTTTTGTTGATCTATATTTATTTAAAGTCAACAGGTTTTAATTTAAAAAAAAATACTTCAATGGATTTAAAAGTAAAATCACCAGATTTTTAAAAAAGTGTAATAGGGACTGTATCTTTATTTTTAAAGCATGTTTTAACTCTTTCTTTTCTATGCTTTATTATTACATATTTAGTCTAAACAAAAAATGAACCTTAAACAGCCAATTTTAATTCAAAAATATTATATAATAATTTTTAATGAATTTTGTCAAATTAAGATATTTATTTAAGCCAGTAGTAAAATACATATTTCTTAAACAAAATCAACTCTCTATTTTTTTTTTTCATGTGTCAAAGCATCGACCGAGAAGCGAACCCGGGATAACTGCTTGTAAGGCGGCTGTGCTGACCAGTCGGCCGCCAACGCTTGATAACTCTTTATTTTAGCATAGTCTATAAATGGGGTGTATAATAACGCGGGCGGAATAGATTGAGCGATTTAACAAAAAAATCCGAACCTAAAAAATGTTTTAAAATAAAGTAAGTACAATATTTAATGACTTAAATAGAAATCGATTACAGATAGGTATAAATAAAAACTAATTTTTGTCACAGTTCTACCTGTATTTGACAAAATTTTCAGAGTATTTTGTTGCTTATGCAAACCATATTTTAATTTTTCTGCTTCAATTTTCATTTGTTCCAGTGAAAATAGTTTACATTTTAGTTGAAAAATTAGATATATTCTTTAAAAACGGAAATAGTTTCGTTAAAAACAAAATAAACAGCTTTATCGTCTATATTTGCAAATAAATATCTGAATGTCCAATTATCATTGAAAATGCGGCATTCGGTATCAATTTTTCTTTTTTTTAATTGGCTCATTTTATAAGCTATAAATGATATAAAATTCAAAATTATAATAATTACAAAAGGCATAAACTTACTTATAAAATATCATGCACTAATATTATTTTTTTCAATAAGAAGTTAAATCCAAAAAAAACTTTGTTCTATTGATGCTACAATAATAATTAAGAAATAATATTCTCATGCTGCTAGCTGCGTAGAATATACAGTATTCTTTAATTAAAAACAAAAATTAACATTTGTAATATGATTCTTCCTATGTTTTTACATTTTGTAATATAAAATTGGTATTTTAGAAGTTATAATTAAATTTACGCAAGCTATGATAAAATTTTTAATTTTTATAATTAGTATTTTATATTTTTCATGCATTAGCATAAAGTTTATATTATATGAACATGTGAGTGATAGACCTAGAGATTGCAGTTTACAGCGAGTGTAGTCAGGTATGGATTTTCTATATTTAGGCATTTACGGGGTGGGCCGAATTTAATATCATCGTGGACCGGATGTGACCCCAAGGCTGATTGTTGCCCACTCATGATCGATAATAAGTTTAAATAATCAGTGATTATTAGATGATAATGCACTTAAACACCCAATCTCTAGAGCGGAATCTTTCCTTTATTAGTGTAGACTTGCGATTTAAAACATGAAACAATGCATTTGATAGCCACTTTAAAACTTTTTGTCTACTATCAAGTTGAATGTCTAAAGTTGAAAAATCTCTTTTGAATGCAAAATAATCTGCTTGTTTAGTTGTATAGATAATTGCATTTTGAATTACAAGTGTCAAACTAACTCAGCCCACATCTTTGACACCACCGACTTTAGATAAATACAGTAATAATTATTATTAATCATTTACTAAACTAGAGATTGCCTCTAGCATAGATATAAACTTTAAAATTCTATTAAAGATTAATATATCTTATTTTTTAAAATTAAGCACACATCCATGAATTTAAAAGAATATGTGGTAGCATTGAGGTTATTTAATATATTTATAAAGATATTACATGTTGGAAAGAGAAATGTGAATAACTCCAATGTGTGTGTGTGCTTAATTTAAAAAAAAAATCAGATATATTCATCTTTAACTGAGTTTTAAAGTTTATATTTCTGCTAGAGACAATCTCTAGTTTAGTAAATGATTAGGAATAATCATTACTGTAGATATCTGAAGTGCATGGTGTCAAAGAGTTAGTTTGACTCTTGTAATTCAAAATGTAATTATTTAATATACATAAATATTTTCATATAATAAAGATATATATGATAGATGGTGACTTGGATCAACAGATGATTGTTGGTTCAGCACAAAATGCATCTTGGGATTCATTTGTTTTTTAGTGTATCTTTTTTATATGAATTTATAAGAATATGTGGTAGTCTTGAGGTTATTTAATATATTTATATTATTTAGATCAGATTACAGTTTAATAACAATTTTATAGTAATGGCAGTTACATGTGATACCATCTGATAATTACTAATTACTTATGTTTATTATAATAGATCGTGTTAGAGCAGAGAGGAGTTCTTGTTTATATCACACTCTATAACAGAGGTGACCAAACTTTTAGATGTTGGGGATTACTTTTTTGGTGAAAGTGTATCCGAGGGTAACTACATTTTTTCTAAACTTTGAACTGGAAACCAGAAAAAATTTGCACCATTTTTGTTCACAATTTTCTTATTTTATGCTTATTTTATCATAAATTCATAGCTTTATCAGTATTTAAATTTTAATTCCAAAAAAATCCACTATTGGCAGTATTTTTCACAAAACATCAATTTCTGATTGTGGTATATTGTATATAGTCCTGACTCTTTTCTCTTATAAAGTGCCACAATGCATTAACTGTAAATTTGGCTATTGCATTTCTAACTGTCAAAGTCATAAATCAAAGCAAAATGTTTTATGCATTCATAATAGATTTTGAATGTAAATAAATATATTTCTCATAAATTTTTTACATTATAATTAAGTTTTTATATTAATTTACCTAAATATAAAGTTTGATTTGAAAATGTTTAAATTTTACAAGAAGATTAATCAAGGAAAGTGAATAGCCCTGGACTGCTATTCAAGACAAGTGAATAACATTGACTGGTATTGCTTTTGTAATTTTATATTCATAATTAAGTTTTTACATTGACTAACTTAAATATAAACTTTGATTTGAAAATTTTTAAATTTTACAAGAAAAATAATTAAGGGAAAATGAATAGCACTTGATTGTTATTCAAGATAAGTGAATAACATTGACCACTATTTACATATCAATGACATTTGGTGACAGCTAGCAAAATGCAATTATTTTTCATAAATATTTATAAAATTTATGATTACTTTTTACACTATATTGACTAATAAAGTAGCTAGACTTAGATTTGTAATTAAAATAAGAAAAGACAATCAAAGTGACTAATCAGCTATCATAATTTCTAAGACACAAGAAATCACCAGTTTGTTTCCAAGTAATGATTGGTTGAAATATAATTCATTTTTTTGACTGCTGGCTATTTTTCATATGTTTTTCTTCAGTTATTAACAATATTTTAAATATTTTGTAACATTTAACCAATTTGAATGTAAAATAATTCAATTTTTAGAAGCTAAATTAAAACAATTCTGATTATTGTACATTAATATATTTCACAAAGAAAACAGGCTAGATCTGTATTTAATGAATCAAATCACTCAAATTTTTACTCAATCTGGCCAATAAGAAAATTCATTAGACAAAAGGTTATCACTTCCAGTGTTTGAACTTCTTGTGGATTAATTATTTTATATTTATTACTATTACAGCAACTAGAAATGATAACTGTAATCACATAAAACTCATCAGGTTAATTTTTATTAATATATCTATTATTTTCATTAATTGATATTGTTGTAATTAGAATCATTTTTAACATTTTTCAAGTTTCAAATTATTTCATCATCCATCATTTAAAAGTCAAATCTAAAATATAAACTAAGCTTCAGGATGTTTTCCTGATGGTTTATGATGATGGTATTGTATTTATATATAGAACTATTTCCATCAAGACCTACCTTATAGTTTTAAGCAACATTAGTAATTTTTAAATCTTTCATTTTAAATTTTAACCATTTTTCCACACAAATTCTGTTTGACCAAATGAGTTAAAACTCTAAACTTTTGATTGGTCAATTACAGAATCAGCAGTAAAAATATATTCATCTTGTAATATTATATTCATTTTACTTTCATTTGTAAAAAGTATATTAATAATTTGTCAGATGATGAAAGTGAATGAAAGTTTTTTTCAAAATTAAATTTCTATTTATAATTATAAAAATATTCGATAGTGGAAAATGTAAAAAGAAGTTTGTAATGAATTACAAAGTGTTTAGGCATCACTGATTTCTTTCTCAATTTATGTTAGTGTCTAAGTAAAGAATTTTTTAGTAAAATTATATTATTTCTTAATAAAATCTTACTATTTTTGTAAAAATAATTATATTTTTAGCATATTTTATACAAATATAATATAATATGTAAAAAAAAAACTTTAAAAATGCTCTAAAACCTTTATTTCCTTTTTTAAAATCAAAACAAAAAAGTTGGAGTGGTGAAAGTTATTGACAGGTGCTTATCCATTGTTTGTGATGAGACCAACCAATCAGCATCAAGGAAGGTCTGCCTTTTCTTTTTATTATAGTTTTGAATGTCTGTATTATTGATTTTTACTTGTAAAATAAGTCAAGAGAGGGCAGCATCTTACGGTACTTTTTAAGCTTTAAAATGAGCCTAAATAAAAACTGCCCAAATTAGAGTGAGTTAAAACCATGTACAAGTTAACTTGAGACAGTCAGGTTAATAGTATAGATTTATTTACTATGCAAATATTATAAACTTTCAAAACTTTATTATAGCATCACTTCTAAATTAGTCTTTACCTATTATTTTTATTAAATTAATTACCATATCCTATATAATTTCAAACTATAGCTTATTTACTTAATATTAAGTTGGAAATACATATTGTTTCATTGTATGATCACTCATTTGGAAATCCAAATGATGTTTGATCATCAGAGTAACAGATTGAGAATCTTGTTATTAATTGATCCCATTATTTTTTTTTTCACCATTGGAAATCAAACCAGATATTTAGATTGTAAAGGTTGGGAAGACCCAACTTTTACATCAAAGTGTCATTATTTTATTTTTTTTTTGGCTTTGATATGGGAGTTTATATATATATGTTGTTGTTGTTAGTTGTTATTATCCTTATTTATTTCAACTTTTTTTTTTTGGTACATGCACTTATTTATGATTTTGGGATTTAAATGGCAGTGGTGATATAAAAAAATATATATATATGTGTGTGTGTGTATATATAGATTTTACAAAGATCTTGGTTTACATTTAAAGTAAATCTCAATGATTAAAATATTGGCATATGAAATTATTAAATGTGTTTACATTGTATTTTTGTTTTTGAAATTATTTGCAATGAACTTTTATTATGTAGTATTTAGTTATTTATTAATTCATAATTTTTCATTTGTAAACTGTAAAGCATATTTTTCTACATAATTTTTTAAACTTTAATATTTAAAAAATTGACGATTGTTGTAATAAAGATATTGATATCAGCAGCACATGAAAGACTGAGCTAAACAATATATATATATATATATATATATATATATATATATATATATATATATATATATATATATATATATATATATATATATATATATATATATAACACTTCAGCAATGGGGATTATTAACAATCACTATTAAAAAAGGAAGCAAAACCTTGCTGCTGTTTCATAAACATTTTTCTTTGCATAACTACAATATTTTAATGCCAGGGTAAACAGTAAATTATGGTCCAGGGAATTAATTCCCTTCACATAACCCTATTCCATGAGCTATATACCTTTGAAAAGAAGCAACTTATTAATGAGCAGACATTTGGAGTATAAACAACTGGAAAAATGGATAGCTATTCTTATACAGCAAGTTAATATAAGCATTATCTAAGTGTTCAAAGTCGGTTGATCACTATTAATTAATCCATTACAACCTAACCCAGATAAAAGAATACTCCAAGACAACCATTTGCAAAAAAGCTCATGAATTCATGCATTTCAAATTATTTTACTTATTAATTCAACCTACATCAGAACAGGCAAAGATGTGTCAAATAGTTGTCGAACTTTAAAATGAAAAGAAAACAAAGAAAATTAAATGGTAATTAATTTGATCAATTTTTTTGTTGTTTTTATGTGATTGATTTTAAATCTAATCATTCATACATGTAAACTAATTTTAAGTCTTAATCAATCAGAATAAATAATAACACATTTAATTTTAGTTTGTACTAAAATTTTCTGTTTTATGTTGATCTATTTGAAACATGCATGTATGTAATGTAATTAGATTGTTTTAAACTTTTAACTTATCAAAATTAATAGTAAAATGCTAGAAGTCACTTATTATTAAATTTTTTTTGTTGTTCTTTAATTCATGCACCTTATATATGTACATTATATAAATAAACTGGGTTAAAATTACCATTCATTAACATAAATGATTATATATTAGATATATAATTTGTCATTAAAACACTTTGTTGTTGTTGTAATTTAAATGCATCATACATGCACACTATATATATGTTGTATACAATGCACACTGGAAATTAAATTGATTGTCATTTGTTCTTGTAAGAATCATTTGTAAATATACACATAATGTATTACATTAGTGTTTAAAATTTAATATTTAATATAATTATTTCAGATTTCCCCTTCAAAAATTAATTCACAACTTCATCATAAAATACATTTAAAAGATAGATCAGGCTGTAGACATTTTATATTTGTGTTATATATGCATATTTCTTTTAAGTTAGGAGTCATTCTTATATTTTTATTTATAGAAGTTTCACATACTAAGAGTTACATAGTCCAGTGATAAATGTTTATTGAAATCTTAGAATTAATGATGATATAAAAGAAGATATTGAGTTTTGGAGCCATAATAGAAAGAGTTCATACTTGTGGTCCAAAAGAGTAGTATAGTTTAATAAAAAATGAAATATATAGATATCCAGCACAATAAGAAGAGAATACTGATAATTTTGTGTAAAATTAGATGATAAACCAATAAACATCACACGATCATCATAGTGAGTTTTGCCTGTCTTAAAATTAGGTGATCTAACCTTGAGAAATATTATGACTTTCATTATTTTTTTATTATTGCATCTTTCTGCATGTTAAATAAATAGTAGATGGTTTTTATATAGATACAAATATGAATCCATGCCTATTGTTAGCAAACATTGTAAATTTAAATAATATTGAATTAAAAATAAAAATTTAGATGACAAATAAACATTGTATGTGTTTGAATATAACTATTGCCACTTGAAAAGAAAATCAAACCACAATTAAAATAAAGGATATACTATTTGTTTTATATGAAATGACTTTGTGATTTATTTGAAATTTATTTATTTATTTAATTTTCTCTTTTCAGTACAAAGGTCAGTAGGCAATGCTTGGAACTAAGAATTATTTATATGATGATTTTGTGTTTTGCCAATATTCAAGTTTATAATTAATTATTTAAGCCATCACTAATTATTATATTGTTTTGCATATAATTCCCATCTGCAAATATAGGTTGGATTCAATAAAATTCCTTTTGTTTCCAATTTATATTTTGGTGAGTAATTGAATCACTCTAGTCAAGTTAACCCTGAGAGTAAATCATTTAATGTCTCTTATTATTGCTCTTTGGTATTTATGTATATTTTATGAACATCTAGTTGTGTAGGTAATATTGTAGATGTTAATCAATGATTGACCATATTTTATTCATTCTTAAAATTTATCTTCTGATGCATAGAAACAGTCCATTACAATTGGCTCCACAATGTGGAGCTATGATTAACTAAGATCCAATAAATTTATTTTAAATCTTAAAATGATATGCCCATTCCATTACACTGTCATCTAATATTAAGTATTGAATGTTCTAGAAATATGTAACTTTATTTAAATATTCCAAATAAATTCAACTCTTAGCAATAGCCCACAGGTTAGTATATGCACAATGGTTCAAGAGGTATTATTTTCCTCTCTTCTTCAGGTGTTTTTGGTATGACCAGAGACAATACTAGCAGGATACCTTTAGATTCTTGAATATGGATCATTCAGTTTGTTAGAGCATTGCCTTAAAATCCAATATTAAAGAATCTAAGAGTACATGTTCAGTTCTCATGCTATTACTGTCACTGGTCAGGCCAAAAATACCTGAAAAAGAAAGACAATAATACCTCTTGAAATGTTGTGCATATTCTAACCTATGTGCTATTTACTAACAGTTGAATGTATTTGGAATATTTAAATAAAGTTAAATTTTTTAGAGACATTTAATACTTAATATTAGATGATGAAATAGTTCAATACCATCATCACAAATCATCAGGAAAACAAGCCAGATATCTTTATTTTTGGAGTATACCAGTCTTATTCCTAAATTAAATTGCTTAAGACAAAAAATATGAGGATGAAACTTTTAATATTTTTTTGTAATTGCAAAATAAATAGACTTATTCACTTTTTCTTATTTCTGAAATCACCTATTTATAAACATGCACTTAACAATTACAGATTAGTCATACATTTTTTTAGTTATGTTAAAAATTTTATCATCTTATCTGATATATTAAACAATTAAATAAATATTTTATTCCATATTATAAAATATTACTTCAAAATTTTGATATTTGTGAGTTTTTAAATAAACCAAGATGGCAGCCATATTTTTAATAAATATACAGTTTCGAGGGCCTATAATCTATCAAAGATGTACTGGTTGTTAAATTAAAGTAAAATTTATAATCAATTTTTAAATTTAAAAAAAAAAAATCAGATAAATGTCATTAAGAAGCTTTATTTCAATTTTTTTTTACTTATAACATGGGAAGTGATGAAATGTCTTACCATTGTCATACTTTGGTTTAATTCAATACATTTCTTTTTGTCAGCAGTTTTTTTTTTTTTTGGTAAATTATCATAATGGTAACAATTTGAGATAGTGGACTATTTCCAAAGGTACAAAATCTTGCTCTCCTGAAAAGTATGCATTAATGGTCATGATGTGATTGCATAGCATCGATATAAATTAAGTATAAGTATTAAATATTTATACATACTTTTTATTTTCTTGTTTAAAAGTTAATCCAAAAAAAAAAGGAAAATAAACTGTAAGTATTGTAATTAATTTTTTCATAATAACTTCTTGTAAAATAACAGTAATAAAAAATAAAATGTAACTATTAAATATGATAGTCAAAATAAGAGTCATAGATCACATGACCCAATTCTCTTAAGCTTGTAAGATATAAACAATGAGCATTTGCCAATTGCTCAATGAGCTTTGTGATAAATGCTTATCCAGAGAAAGCATTAAAAATATCTTTTGTCAGAAACTTCCCCAATCTCTGATCATGGTTTCATGCTTTGGCACTCCTCAGAGAGCTGCTAGAGTAGCTTCAGACACTAGATCTAAAAATACCAATCCAAAGCCAGCACTTATCTAAAAGTTATCTATTGAGTGAAAAATCTGAAAATTTCAGACATCTATATGTCTTCAAACCCAGCTATCCAACTCAAATAGTTATATGGGGCTGAGAGATATTTAGCCATACCATATATTAGTAGTCTTAGCAATAGAACATCACATAAGACTTAAGGCAGAGTCTATAAATAGTCAAAATAAGAGTCATAGGTCACATGACCCAATTCTCTTGAGCTTGTAAGATATAAACAATGAGCATTTTCCAATTTCTCAACAAGCTTTGTGATAAATGCTTATCCAGAGAAAGCATTTAAAATATCTCTGTCAGGAACTCCCCCTAACCTCTGACCATGGTTTCATACTTTGGCATTCCTCAGAGAAGCGCTAGGATAGCTTCAGACACTAGATCTAAAAATACTTAACCTAAAGCCAGCACTTATCTAAAAGTTAGCTATTGAGTGGAAAATCTGAAATTTTCAGACACCTACTAGCAGACATTTTTTTTTGTAAACATATATTAAAAATACAAACTGCCATCTTGGTTTATTCGAAAAGTCACCAGTACCAACATTTTATTAAAAAAATCTTTGATTAAAATAAATTAAGTAGGTCTGGAGTACAGTTTACTTTAAAATTGTTTTGAATGATTTATATTTAAATTTGCCAATTATTTTTCCAAAAAAGAACTTGTGGTAATAAGACTAGCACATTTGCCCCCATGTCTATGACCTACAGTGGTATTGAATGAAATTCAAATTTTTTTTAAGTACACAAGTCGTAACTGTCTCAATTAATCATCCAATATTAGCTGCTAAATGGTATTTAGGATATTATTAGTTAGAAACTAAAGATCCAGGATAGTCTGCTTTGATAAGATTAATATTAAGGTTACTGAGTAAAAGAATACAATTACATTATGATGAAGTTTTGATTAATGGTGATAGATATATACATATCTATGGGCACTAAATTCATAAATCATATTTGCCTCATTTTAATTTTAGAGCTGCAACATAAATTTTAATTTGTCATTACATCATTTAGATGTAAGACCATCAAATCTTTCAAACGTTAATAGTCCAACATCTGAAAACAATTTATTAAAATGATAATTACAAAAGCTATCTGTTGTTTGTTAGAATATTTATTGCAGTCAGACTTTATTACAATGTTACAGTGTAGAAACTATTACATCATTTTATTTTTAATCACCTAATCTTTTACAAAGTCCTACAATTAACATTTCCCCCTATTTTTTGGTAATAAATTTATTGACTTTCAGAGTATCTCTTAATATTATTAAGAAAGTTTGTTTGACCTCCTTCTCCCTCATCCATTATTATACCTTTTTTTTTCATATGTTAAATGCGTTGACTGGAAAGTGAACCCGGGCCAGCTGCATTACTATATCTTAAGAATATTCTTTGAAATAATTCTGTTCTTTTCTACAATTTGTCTACTTAATAAATTTTAATTTTTTCAAAACCCTTAAAAGCAATTATTATTATTTAAAAAAAAAATTAATATCACCAATTTAATCTGTTTTTATAATGAATGCAAACACATAAAGATAATTGTAATAACTTTTAAAAAAAAAGGAATTTAAACCTTCTTTCTTTGATTATATTAAATAAAAGAAAATTCAATTTTTATCCTATTAAGTTTCTTTTAGTTTTATATTAAAGTAAATTTTCTATAAATTATTACTCTTTTTTATATATTGTAATTATCTAAAATAGCTGAATTTTACTTTCATATCCATAACTTTGAGATAACCAAATCACATGCTTTTTATAAGGAAGCCCTTTGCAACTAGAAATCCAAAATTAATACTTTTAAAAAATAATCACACGGGTGCCATTAATTTTCATTTTAACGCTCTGCTAGTTAATAAATATTTGGATTGTCATCAATAATGAACTTATTTTTTTTTAGCAATTATTTAATAATATGAAAGACTTTTTTTTTTGCAAAAACGATATTAATTAATCGAATACAATTTTACTGTTAATATTTCTCTCAGTGAAGTATAATATTTTAATTAATTTTTGTAAACAATTATATAAAAAGAAATAGTTTTTAAAGTATTAGAATTTGAGTTTATTGCAAAATTTTATCAAATAGAAAAAATAAAACTCTTAAACATATACTTCTTAATATTTAAATGCTTTAAATGTAAATGATTAATTTGCTTTATTTTTTATTTGTGAATCATAATATACATCACTTCTACGATATAAATAAATAATAAATAGAATGAAATCTTGATATATCGTTTTTTAAAGAATAAAAAATAAATAAATGATAGATATTAAAAAAAATAAGTGCAAATCTATTACAAAATTATAGATAAAAAGTCATTTAATAATTACTGACTGATATAAATTTCATTACACTTTTTTTTTTTTAAATTTTTTTTTACTGAATTGAATTTTATATAAATAAAAGACAAAAACGATACACTAACATTTCATTTACTACAATCTTTAATAAAACATAATTCACAAATTAATCTGAATCGTAAACAAAAATATACAAATCAACAATATACTGGAAAACTGTACGTGAATGATAAGTATATAATATGAACTACTTCGAAAAACGCAAATTTATTGATGTACTTTAAATTATAAATATGCATTTTGGTACTGTTTGAATTGTATATATTTATTTTTATTTTAATTTGTGTTTCAGATTAATTTCTAAATTGGGACTAGGCAAAGATTATAGAAAATAATTAGAGTATTGGTAGATTTTTTTTACATATAAAACTTAGTTCAATAAAAATAAGTTTTTTCTAATAAATAGAAAGTGTTATGAATTTTATATAAATATAACTTAACTACTACTTTTAATTATAACTCATATATTACAATTCAAAGTATTCTTCTTGTATTATTTTAAACGAGTGTGTGTGTGGGGGGGGATATGTAAAATATAGTATATATAAAATACATATTTTGCGGGTTCATCCATGTTAAAAACTTTTAATATAAATATACTGACGTTTCGACTTGGTCACACAAATCATCCACAGAGTTATAAAAGGTAGAAAGACGGTTGTAGAGGCGCTACAATCACTGATTTGAATAAAACGTTAAAATTCCACCAATAGCAAAAATGTTAAATTTAGGAATGTTTTTTAAAAAAATCTTTCCAAATAGGAGGAAGTTTGCAAGTATCATCTCGCTTATTGATACAATCTGGCCTTTTAAGTATCTCAATGGCTTCTCTAATTTTGCACTGGTAGAGATTATCACATCTGGATATGATCCTGGTACTAGAAAAATCAATTTTATGACCTGAATCTATAGTATGGAGTGAGAGTGCTGATGATGATGAGTGTTGCTTAACTGCATTAGCAGGCTCATCTCTCCTAACACTGATGCAATGATTACTCATACCTACGTAAGAAGCTTTACAATTTTTACATGAGATTTGATAGACACCATGAGATTCAAGAGGGATTGAATCCTTAGGCTTGGTTATTATACTGCTGATCTTTTGATGAGCAGAAAATGCTGTATCTATATTATAGCATTTTAATATACATCTGATACTGTCTGTAGTTCCTTTTACATATGGAATACAAATCCTAATAGCTGATTTATCATTTTTTTGTTTTCTATTTTATCTATTTTGGGCTTGAAATAAGGCTTTTTTTATATAAATTTGTAATTAGAACTATTTACTAATAAAACACTATTAATATGATTTATTTCATCTTTCAGATGTGTCTCATCTGAAAGGTTAATTGCTCTATTTAAAAGAGTTTTGGCTACAGAATCTCATGGTGTCTATTAAATCTCATGTAAAAATTGTAAAGTTTCTTACATAGGTATGAGTAATCGTCGCATCAGTGTTAGGAGAGATGAGCATGCTAATGCAGTTAAACAACACTCATCATCATCAGCACTCTCACTCCATACTATAGATTCAGGTCATAAAATTGATTTTTCTAGTACCAGGATCATATCCAGATGTGATAATCTCTACCAGTGCAAAATTAGAGAAGCCATTGAGATACTTAAAAGACCAGATTGTATCAATAAGTGAGATGATACTTGCAAACTTCCTCCTATTTGGAAAGATTTTTTTAAAAAACATTCCTAAATTTAACATTTTTGCTATTGGTGGAATTTTAACGTTTTATTCAAATCAGTGATTGTAGCGCCTCTACAACCGTCTTTCTACCTTTTATAACTCTGTGGATGACTTGTGTGATCAAGTCGAAATGTCAGTATATTAATATTAAAAGTTTTTAACATGGATGAACCCGCAAAATATGTATTTTATATATTTAACCCATGCAAATCTTCGTTTTAACATATATATATAACTCAACATAATAATTACATAGGTTAAAAATCAGAATATTAATTATGTATAATTATTCAATTTTTTTAATACATGATTCTAATTAATAATTTATTACAAAAAATAAAATAAATGGAATTATAATTTATTTGCTTATGATAATTTTTACGCATCAATTACCTTTAAAAATATTAGGATTTTTAATAGAAAGTTGCAAAAAAGAAACTTTTTTTTATTTTAAACCTTAATCCTTTCTAAATTCTAAAAAAATATATCTTTGAATTATAAGACTAAAAAGAGATAGAAAAGAAGCCATATTTGCTATTATTATTTTAATAGAAATATTTATTCAAATTTTATTGGATTATGATTTGCCAAAAATAGGTGCAAAAGAAATGTCAATGATGGATTCATATTTGTAAGAGTCTGAAAATATGATTTTGTAAGAGTCTGAAAATATGACCAAACAGATGATAGATTCTAATAAAATTTTATCTCAGATAAAGATGATAGATTCTGAAAAATGGTATATACATATCTGATAAATCACTGGAATTATACACTCATTTTCATGAGGAGTAATGTGATATCCATATACCAGAGAAATAGGTTGAGAACAATTATTGCAATCAATTATCCAAAGAAAGATTTTTTTTTTCTAAGCTAGAAATAGATCCCCCAAAACTTTAAACTTATATAACATTTAAATAAATATTTTTTTATACATGTTTTACAATGCAGTAATTTAGCCTTGGCTTGATAAAAACCTCCTTACAATTTTGACTATTCAGCAGTCTTCATCAGTACTATAACATATAAATATATATGAACAAATAACATATATAAATATAATATTTAAACCATATAACTAAATATAACCAATTTTATAACTTGATGTATATCTATTAATACATATTTTATATACAGATTTAATCTATTCCTATACAATATATATCATAAATTCAATATATTATTACATATATTATAAATGTTATTTAGTCATATGTTATAGCAATGATATGACTGCTGGATAGTTGAAACTATAAAGTTTTATCAAGTTAAGAATAAATTATTGCTTAGTAAAAAGTATATGAAAAAAAAGTAGATGTTTAATTGTTATAGAAAAAATAATCAATGGATAAAAAATAATTAAATAAACCATAAACTTTTAAGTCAACCATATTTATCCTTGCCTATAGCCATTTGTTAATTTTTATTTGATAAGAGTCTTTTGGTAATTAGAAAATTATTTTATTTCAATAAATATTTTTTTAAATCTCCTAAAATAGCAAATCATTTTATATTTATTAATAGAAAGAATTATTTCATATTATCATCATTCTTCATTAACAAGTATGAGACAGTATAATTACAGCAAAAAAATCAGAAAATAAAACGTTATTGTTATAGTTTCATACATGGATACAAGAATAAAAGAAAATATGGGAATCATAATTGTTGTCCATGTAATTAAATGATATATACATAATTCCACAATTACACATTACCATAATCACAGTTAATGCAGATAATGTTTGACGGTGTGAGAGACTCATGACAATCAGATACTGTACTTATGCAAAAGTTGATTATAATAAAATAAAAGAAGAAAATGGAAATAGAGAAGGTAAAAGAAAGAACCCCCCCCCCCAAAAAAAAAAATCCAGAAAAAAGTATACCAAAAACATTTAATGTTTGATAAGAAAAATATATCTTTTTATCATATGCATTATTCTGCTTCTTAACTACATTGAAATTTGTTTTTCCACTTCAATATCCGTATCTATATATAGATCAAATATAAATATATTGTTGATCCAAATTAATATATACTTATCTACATAGTACTAATAAGATTACAATTATTTATTTTATATTGTTTAATATTTATATTTAATTAAATACTAAGAACATATTACTACATTTAATGTAATATCATAAATAACATTAAAAGAACATCAAACAATTTAGCAGGATGGTAGAGCAACAGATTTAAAAATCAGATGTTCCTGAATCAAAGCTCAGCTAAACATTTCAGGTGCTTGAATATCATAATAAAGTATTCCATTATTATTATTAATAGTAAACTAAAAATTATAAAAGACTTCACAGCTTCCAAAAGAATAGATAGTATCTCATCAGTTTACATAAACAGGAAATGATGTATTATACAAAATATATTATGGATTGGTTTGTATAATCATTGTAATATTAATTTTTTTTTTTTTACCATTTTCTTTTTTTTTTTTTTTCCTGGAGTTAGACTCTATACAGTATTAATTTATGAAGGCTATCAATAATGATGACAGAGTATTAAATGTTTAGGTTGCCATTATTTTAGTAGGTATAAACTTACATGAACTGATCTATTAGTACAATGTTCTGACCAATTATTCTCTGCTAGTATTATCAGATCTTTCTTCTTAAAAAAATAAATTATATTAGTTTTATAAAAACAATATATTGTGAATGTTTTTTTATTCTGCGTTCATGGTAAATAAAAGTGAAATACATAAGAACATTAAGACCAAAAAATATAAATAATAATTTTATACTGGATTCAGTATTAAAATATACATTTAGAAGTTTATAAATTTTTGGAACAAAATTATAGTTGGTCAATATTTTATTTATGTAAAAATATTAACAGTAAGGGAGTGCAACCCTTTTTATGAAGAAATAAAACTTTAATTCATTTTTATTAATATCGATATGGAATTAAATAATTTACATTAAAATTTTGTAGAGATAATAGAAATTTAATATTAGCAGAAAATCAGAAATAATTAAAGCAAATTAATCCTTTTAAATATATAGCAAATTAGTTGGAAAGTAATGAAAATAAGAAGAAAATATATAAGAATTGCAATAAAGGAACAAGTTTTAAAAAGTATAAATATTCATTAATTGATTATTAAATTTGAAATTAATAAAAAGACTTGTTAAACATTTTGTTTTGGCATGTGGTTTATGGACATTTAAAAAAAAAATGTAGAAAAATTTAAGATGATAAAATTGAAAATCAGAGAGAGAGAAGGGGGGGGGGAGAAGATATAAGTTGAAAAAATGTAAGATTTACATTGTTGAAGTGTAAAAGAGAGCAAATAAAAAAAAAAAAAAAGATTATTTTGAAAAAAAATAAAGCCTCAAATAAATTAATTGAATTTTACTGGGAGATAAATTAATTATAAAAAGTATTTTTAAAGAATGTGTGGAAAATAAGAGAAACAAAAATAGGAGGAAAAGAAATTGATCAAAAGCCTAAAGAAAAAAAACAGTTATGAATATATAAAAGTTAAAGCAATGGATAGACAGATTAGAGAGAATTGTTGGACTAATATGCATTTAATTAGAGATAATGATGATACGTGTTATTTTTTAATTAATTTAAAAAGTAATTAAGAAGCTTCTAAAAAACTGGGAACTGTCATTGTTTTATTACAGAGAAAATTAAAAGTTACAAATAAAATATTAATTTACAAGACGAAAAAATATGACCCCCCACCTCCCTATACAGTTAAACTATTACACTTTAACTTAAATTACTATATTATATACTAATAAGTTGTATTACATTTTAACTTTGTCTGAAATAGCAAGAAAATTGCAAATAACAAGCGCACCTGTTTCGGATTTAACAATTGGTGTTGATAATTTGTCCTAACTTTCTAATGATGTAAAAAAGTTATTAAAATTTATCATATTTCTTTTAATTTGTTTTTTTTTTTATTATTTTATTATTTTTATTCAAAACTTTAATTAATTAAAAAAACCCACGTTAGGCATTAAAAAAAAGTAAATAAAAAAGGAATGATTACGCATAAAACTTTTTTTCAGGTAGTTAGTCTGTATTAATTGGTAAACGGATATCTAGCAATTATTGAAAATAGGAAAGTATAAAGTTTTCAGGTTAATCTGAGTTATTCATATGATTGCTTATGTAATTATTATAAAAACAAACAATATGATTGTAATGTGAAATGGTGTTTACTATTGAGAAGGAAAGGTTCTGCAGATGATGAGAATATGGTTTCCATTTACTTTTAATAAAAGAAGTTGGAAGAAAGCAAAGACAGGTTTTTTTCTCCAAAGATAATTAGGAGAATACATTTTAATTCAGTATTATAGATAATATCTATTTTCATCCATGAATGTTTACATTATATTTTTACTACTATGACTTGCCATGGATATATGATTTTGTCTTTTTTTAAAATTTTATTAATAATCATTATTCTAAAATGCAATGAAAATTTTAATGATTTGTTTTCATCATTATCTGCAATTAAGTCATATAAAGATTGTACAAATTTTGATGGCAGTTTTTTTAGTAGATGCTTAATATTGTTTAAAAATAATGTGAGATATTGTTCATTGATGGTTTTCTGAAGTATAGATAGAATAATGTTATTCTAAAACTCTTGATTTTAGGATTTTTTCGAATTTGCAAATTTTTACATGTTTCAAGAAATATAGGGGATTTGAGCTCAGACTTTCAGGTACCCATCAACTATCCACACTATCTCATACCACCAATACACATGACCACACACATGTAGAAAAGATAAATAATCGTCAATATACATATTTTGTGCTAAACCAGTACCCATCAGTTGGTCCAGATTATCATCTCCCACACATATGTGTAATCAGTGTTCAGTTTATATTAAGATAGCAAATCTTCATACTTTAAAATATTATTGATTAAAGAAAAATAAATGTAAGTTCATTACTCTATTATTTAAAACAAAATGTAATTAGGTATTGGTAAATCTTTTACATTTACATTCTGTGACAATCTAGATTTTAATCTTACGAATAATAAAATAAATGATTTTTCCAAATCATGGTTTAAGATTTTATAAATGCTGATATAAAAGTGTCTTTATATTAGAAGTTTTGTCTGTTTAGTTATGTGTTATTTGTTTTGAAAATAATCTTTTAGTGTAAAATTACAAACTTTTTGTTTTACATGTTACAGTTGGGAACCAATATGTACTATATATTTTTGCATGGCACTTGAATATTAAAGTTAAGTTACCCTAAATATAATGGTATTTCTCTGTATATTTTATATATAATTTTTCAGCTAGATATAATTTGGCAAAAAACAAAAACATTCATTTGTCTTCTAAAAGTCCTTCATTTAGCAATTACACTTTGTTTCAAATATTTATTAATTGTTAAAATTTAATATGTACTTCTATAAAAAATAAATAAAATAAAGACAAAAAGAAATAGTGACCTAATATATTGGAAATAGTTTATGCTTTGACCCACCTTTTTAACATTTAGACACTTTTAAATAAGTAAATAACATTATGAAAATTATATATTTTTTTATATGTCAAAGCGTTGACCAGGAAGAAAATCTGGGCCAGCTACTTGGAAGCCAGCTATGCTAACCATTAGGCCTCCAACACTTGACAAAAATTATAATGTTTGTGCATATTTTTGCTATGCACAATGCCTGAATAAAATTCCAAGAATACATATTTTCATAATCAGCCAAACAATTAATCACATCTCTTATATGGATTACTTAGTTATTTTTCTTCTCTCAAAAAATTCCTTTTCTTACTTGACATTATAATTAATAACTATACTAACAATTTCTCAATCCACATTAATAAAAACAAATCTTCTATTTGAAATATTTTTAAAAGGTAATACTATTTCTTCCAATTTTTCCTCTACTCTGCAAAAATTTTTAGATTTCACAATGCACCTCTCTTACAATGCAATGACAACTGCTATTTAAAATCCACTTGCAGTTTGGTAGAAAGCACCATCAATGCATTATTCAAAGCATACCTTTCAATATATGCAAAGGCATCACTAATCAGCATTTTCATATTTCCAAAAATTAATTATTTCCTACCCCATTAATAACTTTATTTCTATGTTAAAGAAATATATACTCTTTTATCACCAAACTAATCTGGGACAAAAAAGCAGTAGTTTTTAGCATGAGAAATATGCAAAAACATTCTAAATTTAATGGTATTTTATTATATGATATTTCTAACTTTTTATTTTCAGAGAACCATTAATGAAATAACTAACTAATTAGCTTTTTTCCAAGTGTTAATAGTGTAATTCCTGTTAATTCCATGGACACTCCACCACCCATTAACAATAATTTAACCAAAACCTTAATTATATTTGGACATTAACATACTACTCTCTCACATAATCTATTTCTGAATAAAATTAACTAATGACAAATATATAAAATTGAAAATAATAATATATCAAATAGTATTTGTTTTTTGTTATGTAATAACAAATGCATTATAAAAACTTTCAGATAATGGTACTTGAAATCCAAATCCAGATTGATTATGTGCCCTTTATCATAGAAACGAAGAAACATTGGAACACTTTCTTATGGATTGTTCCTCCCTTCTTACCACTAACATTACTCATTCAAATTCACAAACAACAACATCATTAATAATATGCAGAGAAGCCTTTTTCCCAATATAAGAATTATTACCTTCATTCTTTTCACATTCTGGTTTGTTAGATACTATCTAAGCTTTAATCCAACATCTCATAATATTAACTCTTTCTAAAAAAATTAAATATATTAAGACCAGAGATCAGATACATTCATTAGCTGATGTTTTTGCAGATACATGGAGTCTGATCTCACATTAACATCAACCCACTGACTTAGCTATTGATTATACTATATATATTGTAACATAATAAATGAATCAAAAAAAAGATATTACCATACCTGAGTTGTCTACAATATATAAGAAATAATCATAAATTCAAAATTTAAATGATTATTTCTTATATATTGTAGACAACTCAGGTATGGTAATATCTTTTTTTTGATTCATTTATTATGTTACAATGGCGCCCAACGTGGGGCGCCATTGTAACATAATTAAAGTTACTCAAAGAAATATTTAAAGGAGTCCAAATATCAAGATATTAAGTAAATTATTAGCAAATTATTATATGAAATCTATTATGGAAATCACGTATAGGGAAATCACGTGAAGGGAGTACACTAGTAATTCAATAAAATATAACTCAGGTATACAGGCAGTAGGTTTTATCCACTTTCATTCCTTGGTTTGATGTTAAGTGCATGTTTAAACAAATACTAAGTGAATATGGTCTAGCAGGGTGCCACTAGATTATCTGAATCTAGACATGGTTATATCCAATAACCTTTCACATGTACCGGGTTTGAATCCCTTCTTGGTACTTTATTTATAATAAAATGGAAGATTTTGCTTTTTGAGCCATATCACTATAAGCACTAATATTTAGGTAAAAGTAAAACATCTTTAAACCAAAGTGGAGTATATTAGACATAAATCATTTCTCAGATCTTAACATAACAAATGTGTTTTAATATTTTTATAAGTTCACTAGCTCAGATTATATATAACTAATTTAGGATGGCAATTCACTCATCCTTGCATGAAATAGATGATGGGATGTGGTTATAATAATACTAAGAAATCACTAAATATTATAAAATCAATATTTATTTATGGCCTTTAAACAGTTAAACAGCTCATTAATTAAAACGTTGATAATGATGATGATGACGATAATAATAACAATAATGACAAGGGTTTCAACTACAGCTCTAGGACTAAGCCTAAACATAAAACTAAATTTTATAAAGAAATGCATAATTATTGCTTAATTTTAGCATACTTACTTATATCTTAAATAACTAATATTCAACCATTGATGATGATGAATAATCACACTTAACAAAGACTACACTTAACGAAATATATACGCCTCATTTAATAAAACAAACTAATATTTATTACTACATTTCTAACATATACATAAAAATTTCCAGATAAATATGAAAATTGACATGAATAATAATAATTGATTATATAACAATCCTCAGATTAATTTTAAGTTCTTCCCCCTTTCCCTTCAAATGTATTTTGTATTAAGTTGGACGTCACATTGACCATGATTTTCACTCCATGAGAAAAGTATTAAGAAAAAATATTATCTGCTCATTAGCACACATACTTTAAAATCCAACATGTAAATAGAATGTAAAAAAAAAATGTTAGTAAAAATGGCAAGAACAAGTTTTTAGAAAAGAGTTTTAAATTATTTTCTCCCCCTCCCTTCCAAGCGCTGAAATCTATACTTAACTTGAAACAAAATAATCTAATATTCTAACACTACTTGTTACTCCACATTCAATGCAATTATACACATATAAAATACCATTATGTATGTGCGTGTTTTATCCCATGATAACAAACTTATTTAAAACCAAAATGATAATATATTAGTTAAAACTAAAATCATAATACCATAAAAAAAATTGTTTTACATATTCATATTTCATAACTGTAAAATTAATAAACATATAATTTTGATACATTCAAGATAATTTGTGAAGCTCAAAGTTATTATTAGTAAGACATTCTTGTTTTAATCGATCTGAATAGTCTTTAAAAGTTCTTTAAATAAAAATATACCACTTTATTGCTAAAATGTTTATTAAGACTGATATCATAAAGAAAATAGATATAAAAAGTCATATTACCGATCTTTTTGTTTGTGGCGAATTTCCAAGGGTTCAAACTTGTCTTGTATAATGCTTATATTTCTCAGCTACCATTTCCGTTTTACTGGGAACAATCTCTTTCTTGAGGTTGATAACTATTTGATGATGGTGACTCTATTGAGGTTATTTGCTTTAGTGGATAATTTGGAAATCATTATATTAATTTTTCTTCTCTTCCTGTCAAGCATGTGGATGAAATACAGCAGTTGTTTTCCCATTTGTAAATTTTCTTGAGTTTAAAATCAGTTGTTGGAACAATTAATTGGACTTGATGATTAATATTTATCAGTAGATTAATTCATCTTCTTTGAATGCAGGTGAATGCTTTCTTCCTTCTATTAAAAACATCTTATTTATCTGGTCAGTTGAAAGGTGTAGAATATTATTTTAGACATCTTTTCTTTCCTATGTGATGTGCAGCTTCCCCAGATGGTCCGGAATCGATGGGACATACATATAATTTTTCTAACCTGCCATCTCTTATATTTTCAACGTTCAATATTATAGTTTAATATCTGAATCAATCACAATAATAATAATCTAAGACAGCTTTTTATATCCAATTTTTAGCTAATTTAACCAATCAGAGATAGCATCACTTGCTATTTTTGGACAAAGTTGTTTTAATTAGATCTCTAATTTATTTTCAACCAAAGTATTTTTCAACTGAAAAGTTTAATCCTTTTTCCAGACACTTTTGTTTTAAAAAAAAATAGACTCAATTCTTATTTCCTTTCTTTTGTTTTTTCTTTCTTTTTAACATCCAGGTAACACTTCAAATCTTTGAGCTTCCTTCTTTAGATCTTGATAAGAAAATTTCAAAAATTATAGCTCCAAAGTGACAATCATTTACAAAAAATCTACTACAAAGATCGATATCTAATTAAACAGATTTCCTCTTTTAACAAAAAAAAAAATTGTACAAAAAAAATAATTTAACAGATTTAATACTTCCTTTTCTTTCAATATTTAGGAAATGTAAAATTTTGTATGTAATGTACACACATCCTGCATTCTTTCAAATCATTCATAAACTAACCTTAAATACTATAATTGCTAGCTTAGTAATTATAACCTAATTATTTAATTAAGTCTGTAACTTTTAAATCCCACTTATAATTAAAGAAAAGCAAAATAGAAGTATAGAATAAAATATTAGAATTGATCTAGCATAGGTTAGTTTTAAAGAAAGTTAAAATGTTGAATATTTGAAATATAAAACAAATAAATAATTTACACATACATTGCCTATATGTATGCATTATAACTTTGCTTTTTAACAGAAAATTTAAATATTAAATAGATGATTATTTCTTATATATTGTAGACAACTCAGGTATGGTAATATCTTTTTTTTGATTCATTTATTATGTTACAATGGCGCCCCACGTTGGGCGCCATTGTAACATAATTAAAGTTACTCAAAGAAATATTTAAAGGAGTCCAAATATCAAGATATTAAGTAAATTATTAGCAAATTATTATATGAAATCTATTATGGAAATCACGTATAAGGAAATCACGTGAAGGGAGTACACTAGTAATTCAATAAAATATAACTCAGGTATACAGGCAGTAGGTTTTATCCACTTTCATTCCTTGGTTTGATGTTAAGTGCATGTTTAAACAAATACTAAGTGAATATGGTCTAGCAGGGTGCCACTAGATTATCTGAATCTAGACATGGTTATATCCAATAACCTTTCACATGTACCGGGTTTGAATCCCTTCTTGGTACTTTATTTATAATAAAATGGAAGATTTTGCTTTTTGAGCCATATCACTATAAGCACTAATATTTAGGTAAAAGTAAAACATCTTTAAACCAAAGTGGAGTATATTAGACATAAATCATTTCTCAGATCTTAACATAACAAATGTGTTTTAATATTTTTATAAGTTCACTAGCTCAGATTATATATAACTAATTTAGGATGGCAATTCACTCATCCTTGCATGAAATAGATGATGGGATGTGGTTATAATAATACTAAGAAATCACTAAATATTATAAAATCAATATTTATTTATGGCCTTTAAACAGTTAAACAGCTCATTAATTAAAACGTTGATAATGATGATGATGACGATAATAATAACAATAATGACAAGGGTTTCAACTACAGCTCTAGGACTAAGCCTAAACATAAAACTAAATTTTATAAAGAAATGCATAATTATTGCTTAATTTTAGCATACTTACTTATATCTTAAATAACTAATATTCAACCATTGATGATGATGAATAATCACACTTAACAAAGACTACACTTAACGAAATATATACGCCTCATTTAATAAAACAAACTAATATTTATTACTACATTTCTAACATATACATAAAAATTTCCAGATAAATATGAAAATTGACATGAATAATAATAATTGATTATATAACAATCCTCAGATTAATTTTAAGTTCTTCCCCCTTTCCCTTCAAATGTATTTTGTATTAAGTTGGACGTCACATTGACCATGATTTTCACTCCATGAGAAAAGTATTAAGAAAAAATATTATCTGCTCATTAGCACACATACTTTAAAATCCAACATGTAAATAGAATGTAAAAAAAAATGTTAGTAAAAATGGCAAGAACAAGTTTTTAGAAAAGAGTTTTAAATTATTTTCTCCCCCTCCCTTCCAAGCGCTGAAATCTATACTTAACTTGAAACAAAATAATCTAATATTCTAACACTACTTGTTACTCCACATTCAATGCAATTATACACATATAAAATACCATTATGTATGTGCGTGTTTTATCCCATGATAACAAACTATTATTTAAAACCAAAATGATAATATATTAGTTAAAACTAAAATCATAATACCATAAAAAAAAATTGTTTTACATATTCATATTTCATAACTGTAAAATTAATAAACATATAATTTTGATACATTCAAGATAATTTGTGAAGCTCAAAGTTATTATTAGTAAGACATTCTTGTTTTAATCGATCTGAATAGTCTTTAAAAGTTCTTTAAATAAAAATATACCACTTTATTGCTAAAATGTTTATTAAGACTGATATCATAAAGAAAATAGATATAAAAAGTCATATTACCGATCTTTTTGTTTGTGGCGAATTTCCAAGGGTTCAAACTTGTCTTGTATAATGCTTATATTTCTCAGCTACCATTTCCGTTTTACTGGGAACAATCTCTTTCTTGAGGTTGATAACTATTTGATGATGGTGACTCTATTGAGGTTATTTGCTTTAGTGGATAATTTGGAAATCATTATATTAATTTTTCTTCTCTTCCTGTCAAGCATGTGGATGAAATACAGCAGTTGTTTTCCCATTTGTAAATTTTCTTGAGTTTAAAATCAGTTGTTGGAACAATTAATTGGACTTGATGATTAATATTTATCAGTAGATTAATTCATCTTCTTTGAATGCAGGTGAATGCTTTCTTCCTTCTATTAAAAACATCTTATTTATCTGGTCAGTTGAAAGGTGTAGAATATTATTTTAGACATCTTTTCTTTCCTATGTGATGTGCAGCCTCCCCAGATGGTCCGGAATCGATGGGACATACATATAATTTTTCTAACCTGCCATCTCTTATATTTTCAACGTTCAATATTATAGTTTAATATCTGAATCAATCACCCTAATAATAATCTAAGACAGCTTTTTATATCCAATTTTTAGCTAATTTAACCAATCAGAGATAGCATCACTTGCTATTTTTGGACAAAGTTGTTTTAATTAGATCTCTAATTTATTTTCAACCAAAGTATTTTTCAACTGAAAAGTTTAATCCTTTTTCCAGACACTTTTGTTTTAAAAAAAAATAGACTCAATTCTTATTTCCTTTCTTTTGTTTTTTCTTTCTTTTTAACATCCAGGTAACACTTCAAATCTTTGAGCTTCCTTCTTTAGATCTTGATAAGAAAATTTCAAAAATTATAGCTCCAAAGTGACAATCATTTACAAAAAATCTACTACAAAGATCGATATCTAATTAAACAGATTTCCTCTTTTAACAAAAAAAAAATTGTACAAAAAAAATAATTTAACAGATTTAATACTTCCTTTTCTTTCAATATTTAGGAAATGTAAAATTTTGTATGTAATGTACACACATCCTGCATTCTTTCAAATCATTCATAAACTAACCTTAAATACTATAATTGCTAGCTTAGTAATTATAACCTAATTATTTAATTAAGTCTGTAACTTTTAAATCCCACTTATAATTAAAGAAAAGCAAAATAGAAGTATAGAATAAAATATTAGAATTGATCTAGCATAGGTTAGTTTTAAAGAAAGTTAAAATGTTGAATATTTGAAATATAAAACAAATAAATAATTTACACATACATTGCCTATATGTATGCATTATAACTTTGCTTTTTAACAGAAAATTTAAATATTAAATAGTTTAAATGTGTGTATTACCTTTCTATCAACACACAAACAAGTAAAGCATGTAATTGTGGACCCATTCTTTCTGTTTAAAGCTTTTGAAATTTTGATCTGGAAGGGTTTGAACTTGGCTGCCCTACAGCTTCTTTTATGATTATATAAAATTGTGATGATGATTTTGTTTTACCTTTTCTACATGCACATTACTATAAATTTGGCTAGTGACTAAATTGTAATGGCACAATATATATATATATATATATATATATATATATATATATATATATATATATATATATATATATATATATATATATATATATATATGAATATCTATGTTACAATGTCCATACTAAAAAAATATTTTGTTTTAACAAGACTTATAAATAATCTGTAATGTCAATGTATGCAGTAAACTAAATAAAGGTAAATTAAAAGTAAAATTACCTGGATATAAAAAGTTTTTAAATTTGAGATGTTTGAAATAAATACTATTTTACATAATTATATTTTTAATTATTAAAAATAAAACAGCACATAATGTCCAGATATTAGTGCAAAAATGAAAAATGTAACTGTCTGAGTAATAAGAGCTTCAAAGTTTGTAACCAATTATCAAAAATTTGTTAATAAATGTATGAATATAGCTTTTACAATGAAGTGAAACATTTTTTTTCTATCACAATATAATCATGATATAGTTCACATACTAGCTTGATAAAAATATATTTGGGATGCATAATTTTATTTGAACAGAGCTTAGTATTGTATTTAAAAAAATGTAGATCATAATAGAATTATCTTCATTATTTGTGCTAATAGAATGGGCAAAAAATGGAAATATATTATCAACAATGATCAAGTAAAATTGATTAGTCACTTTACTCTATTAATTAGTTACCTGCATTTGTTTTCAGGCAAAGAAAAGAACTGTTATGTTAAGTAGTAAGATTATACATAAAAATTATTATGAAGTAATTTATTTTGTAAAAAGTAGACCTAAGCATAAGAGCATTGTTATAAATATTTAAAATGATATATACTATGAAAAGTATATAACTTTAATTACTATAAAAAGGGGCTTACTTAAGACAATTTTCTTGAGAAGTCATGTGATATCAGAGCATTCCAGTGATATATTGAACTTAATAGTTCTAATCACTTGATACAAACTAACATTTTGTTGACTTAACTATTCTCTTTCAATTTTCTTTTCTTTACCTTATTATTTTTGGTTACTTTGATTATTGTAGGGTCTTCTATTTATAAGCTTCACTGTTTTAATCATTTTCATATATTAATAGTGGTTAATGTAATCACATTTTTAACCTTTCATTAATCACATACTAATATTAGATCCATAATTGTTTTGTATTCTTTATCATTTTCTCTATATTGTTAGTTTTTTTATAATTAGACTGGCTACAATTATTTATCAATAACAGTTAATGATGTTCAAAAACCTTTACATTTTGACTGCACCATTATACTATTGCATGAAACAATATAAAAAAAAACATAAAATACTGACATTATTTCAGTTAATATTTTAATGATTACTGTGATTTTATAGGCATGAAATTTAATCTCTAAGTACATGTTTTTGTACTATTATGATTTTATTTTAATTAAATATTTATTTTATTTTTTAATAAAACAGCAAAATTTAAGTATAGATACATCACATAATTAGAGTTGAAAAGTATCTATTTTTTACATTTGAACCTACAGTTTTACATTTGTTGAAAAGCTTGCTAAAAACTTCTTACTTTAGGATATATGTATATTAATGGATCATATGTCATTTTAAATAATTTCAAAAGACATGTAAGTTCTAAAATCAGCAATATTTACTGTAATAAAAAATAAAATTATCTGACCTTTCTAAATGATAGTTTTTTTTAATTACAATTTATCTATTTGTAACATTTTTATTTCAATTTCAGAAGTACTACTCCAAGCAATGAATAGTACCACTAAACTTGTTTTCAGGCTGCTAGAATCATTTTGTAACTGGTATTCTCTAAATGGGACACATTGTCATCATATATTCTCTCCATTTTTGTTTCTGATAATGAAAAACAAAGATTTGAAAATTTAACCATCATGAGATTTATGTAGCTATATAGACCAAGTATTAAGTCAGCAACTATATGTTTCATATTTTAAATGAAAGTACTTTGAATCTTAATTAATAAAAATGTAATTTTTATATATTTTATCATATATTATTTAAATTCCAATGTCTGATTAATAAAAATTGAAAAGAAATTTATTTTGAAATATTACTTTTTATCTAATCCTAAACAGAAATTATTATAGTATTTACATTTCATAATAATATTCAAGGATGTATATCAGAGATTAATACACGTGTAGTTACAAAGAATACTATGATAAAGTGTTTGGTAAGCCTTCCTTTCATCCCACATATTTCAAATAGCCTTAGAAACATTTTCACTAACACATACAGAGTTGCTTTAGATTGCTGCCTTCTCTTAATAAATTGTCAAACAATACTAAAGACAAATGCCTGTGGATCATGCATCCCAGGTGGTTTATAAAAGTGCATGTACAAACTTTTTCTGCATCTCTATGTATTATGGGGAATCTCATACAAATAGATCCATGAGAATTACCCAACACACATATTTATATAATAGAGCTAAACAAAAGACTGAATACAGATCAATCTTTCTGGATCATGAATGTACCATTGTCATATGTTTTCTTCATCAAATGTTAAAACAATATTCTCGGAAAGAAAAAATAGGAAAAGAAGTAAAAAGAGTTGGGCAATTGCAAAAGATCTACATTCCATCAACAAATAGGATTTATATATTCTCTTGTCAAAAATGGAATATTTAATTATTTTATTTGCATATTGGGCCTCATTTACATATTAAATAATATCAATTATATAAGCTTATCTGTATTGCATAACTTTATTCAGCTATGATTCTGGCAGTGTTTTGCTGAAAGCTGGCTCAGCACAATTAATTAGTTTATGTTTAATAATTTATATCTTTTTATCTGAACTGGAAGTCAATGAGTGCTTATTTTCATGAAAAGAGGTAATACATTGAGATTTACAAAGAATACATATATATTCAAAAATATGTATGAAGAAATGTAAAGTTCACTCTTACAAATGATGAGATTGAAAATTTGAGTTTTAATAGAATTACTGTTTAAATTTTTTTGAGTTACTGCCATAATCAAGAACAACTTTAGCAATTTTTTCACATAAAAAAAATATATATTGCTAATTTTTATTTAATAAGAACATAAAAAAGTTGTATATAATTATTTTAAATGTATTAATAAAATTGAAATATATTATTTAGCAACAAATATTGTAATATTTAATATATAAAAACTTCTTTTACAAGGTTTTATCTTCATCAGTGTGTATATATATATATATATATATGACAAAGATATGCTTATAAACACCAGAGATCCAGGAATAGATGGATTTATTCTATTCTTGATTTTTTGATCAACATTTAGAGAGTTTTTAAGTCATAGCCTGGGAGGGTGATTTATTATTTTTGCTTACATATACATTGAACTATGTTTAATTTAAAGTTTACATATTAAATCTTATTTAATTATTACAATCACAGATTTGTATCATTGTCTATGAGTTTAATAACTTTTAAGTGCCATATTTGATGTGGCTGATAAAAGATATGATTATAAACATCATTTACCAAAAATAAGAGAATTCATTCTATTCTTGATTCTTTGTTCAATCTTTAGAGTGCTTTTAATTTATATCCTGAGGAGAGGATGATTTACTCCCTTTGTTTACAAATACTTGAGCTATGTTTAATTTAAAGTTTATATATAAAATGTTCAAATTATTTTTCCAAACATATTTTTTTCAGTAACCCCCCTGAATAAATATAAAGTCTGAACTTCAAACAGCACAACTCCAAAGAATATGTGAGCACTGATTATATATATGTGCATGGGAGATGGAAGTCTGGACTAAGTGATGAGTGTTGGTTTAGCATGAAATACATATATTGGTGACTATTTATTTTTTCTGCATGTGTGTGTTCATGTGTATCAGTTATATGAGATAGTTTAGATAGTGAAGTGGCTTGAAAGTCTAAGTTCAAATCCCTTATATATATATATATATATATATATATATATATATATATATATATATATGAACTGTAAATTTTTGCAATGATATATTGAAGAAGGCAACAAAGCATTGCTGAAAAAATTTTTTATGTACTAAATAATTCAATATTTATTGTTGTACAATCTTTTTTCATTTTATTTATTTAGTTATTTGTAGATGGAAAAACCAATGTAGTGGGTTATGTTTATTTTGATTTTATAACATATGTTTTACTTTAAAATAAATTTTATTAATTATACATTAAAAATAAATATTATAATTAATAAAATTTTAGAATAAAAAAGTCACATAAAATAAATATTTATTTAACAAAAAATACAGGATAATTGTAGTCTTCTAAAACAGTAGTCTTCAACCTTTTCACACCTGCAGACTGGCAAAATTAAGGATAAGATTTTGCTGACCGACAGAAGTCTACAGATAAATTTTCTTAAAGATTTAAACTGCTTAATTTTAGATGAACATAATTGTTATAAACTGACCAAAACAACACCCTAGTTACCATGTATTGTAATGGTGTTGCTTTCCTTCCCATGCTGAACACTCTTTCTCAAGTTGCACAGTCATACTGCTACAGAAATCAGTACAATAATAATCATTCTCATTAATGTCCCTGCATTGCTACATTTATTATTTCACTGTTAAAACATGCAAGAATGAAATGTTATTCACATGAATGTTGGGAAATATCACAGCTATTGTAATTACATGACATTGATTATGGTAAATGTAATATCTGTATTTAATGTTAAATATATAAGATAAAGTTATATAGTTATATATATATATAAGTTTGTATAATAAAAAACTTTTTTTTTAAATTTTGAATTTTTTTAGAAAAATAATAAAAAATTTAATTCTACTCCCCCTATAAACATGTGTAATAACTAGAAAAACAAATTAATTTATGTATGATTGATTAGATTTTGTTTTTGTGCGGTTTCTTTTTTTTAATGGGAAAAATTAGATTAAAATAATACCAGATTGCATTATTTGTTTACTCTTGAAGTCACCCGAGGATCACTTGTAAAGCCACTGGGAAAATTAAGCTGAAAGGTTGTTTTGGTAAAGTGTCACATAGCTTTCATTTGACAAAATTTTGGAATATACTACATATAAAGACTGTGGTGATCATTTACTGCCAAGAGCAACTATGAAACTAAGTTTTAAATACTCCTTACTGTAATTTCTAATAAAATGATCTTTTTTGTTTTTGTTTTTTCCTGCACATTCTGAAGTATCGACAAATCTCTTTTCCCTCATTTTTTCAAGAGATGAAACATGAGTACTTGTCATACTCTCAGTATCAGCATCACTTTTTACTGGAATATTATCCTTATCTCTTTTTAAGAAGTTGAAAAGATTTTGCTGTTTGACTTTTTTGTCTCCATTTTGTGAAGTTTACAATTTCAAAAAGAAATGTCACACACAAAATCAAAAGTTGATACAAATGCAATAAATTTTTTTTGCTATATATGACCAATAAATGCTTTGCCTTTTAAAGATTGCATTTTCAGATAAATTCCTTCAATTATTATTTAGCAATTATAGTATTATCTAATAATTTAAATAAAATTTTGATTTATAATTAATTTTATTTAAGCAGTTGCTATGAAAAAATAAATAAAAATTGTTTATATTAATTAAAAGTTTAAAATCTTATTATTTTGTTATTACAAACTTTCTTGCCAGTCTAGCATGGACCAGCAGAAAACATATACAGCCTGGCACTGGTCCATGGACCAAAGGTTGAAGACCACTAAAAGAAATAAGTGTAAAATTCTGAAACAGAAAATATAAAGCATCAAAATAGGAAACACCTATCATAAAGATCATATCTGTTTTTTGCATTTGTTTAAATAATAATAATTTGAATTTTTAAACTTTAAAGATAAATATATAAATATTTAATAAACAATAAAGATTTGTTCACTAAAAGTGAAAAAATAAAAAATGATTTTCCAATTGCCATATAAAGCTGTTCTAGACGCCACACTAGAAGAATTAAATTTCTATTGCAAAATAAAAAGAATAAAGGGATATTCACATTATGTGAGTCTGTGAACCATAGAAAATGCTTACATGGATTATAATTTTTAACAAGTTTGTGTAGCACCAGATTGAAATCAGTTAACTAGCATGGAAGTGAATAATTGCAATAGTACAAAGTATATTTAAGATTAGATTGAATGCGATATATTCTTTAAACAAATATTGCAGGAAAATATGTAGAATCAAAATTAAAATTAGGTGTAAAGATAAGACATATTATACAGTAGAAATTATATCTTTAAAAAAAAAAAAAAAAAAATTTTAGCCAGGATTGTAGAATCCAAAACTTTTGGCATCTAGATTTACTTTTTAGCAGTAGGCAATGATATCCTGTGAGTAAAAAAAAATCATATTTTTCCCTTACTATATTTGGAAAGTCATAGGATATATCAGAAAATATTTTAATATATACAGTTATATTCTTTTTTTTTTTTTTTGTGAAATATACAAAACTAAGACGGTTCTTACACAGAATTTCTTAAAATCATTTACCATTGTCATTAGAGAATCTAAAACTTGTATAAAACAGTTTGTCATTTTTTGCTACTATTATTTGAATAAACAGATAAAAAATCCTTTTTTAAAATTCTCATTAAAATTTCATAGATCATTGCACAAATCCATTTTTACAAATATTGTATTTTTAAAAATTTTATTTATTAAAAGCAAGAATATTTATTACAGTATGTCGATTTAAATATGCGCAAATAAAATTTAATAAACGTTAAATGAAAAAGCATTAAATAAAATTGGATAATGATATCTATGTAAGCCTTCTTTTTTCTCAAATATATTAAGACATTTCTATCTCATCGCTTCAGTGTTAGTTAGAAAACACAAGTCATTCTTTTAAATGGTATATTTATTAAATATGAATTTAAAATTAGTGATATGATAATAGGCTCAATATATTTAAATTTTTATACATTTAAAGCGATTTGTCTATATGTTATAGATATGCAGCAATATTTAATTTCTAAAATAACTTTATTAAAACAAATAATATATATTTACAAATGGTACTGTAGGCATAATTAATAATTACCTGATAACATCATGGTAAAAAAGAACAAAACTTAATAAATTAATACATGATATTTTGATCATCAAGGACTTTATCTAGAAAGCTGAAAAAGTTTCCAAGTTTCCTCATATAAAAATTTTGTAGATAAGATTCTGTCTCTGTCTTTAAGTTTTTTAAGAGTTTGTAGAAAATAAGAATCAATATCTGGAAAAGGCCGAGTAAATTGTTTCTTACATCTGCCAACCATATAGAGAATGTCAAGAAAATCGACAGTCTGATGGTTGGGATGTCTCCAGAATGCAGGCAGTTCTTAATTGAGATAATCTTGTAGAAGTCCACTTTAGAGTTCTGATAGGGAAACATTTTAATATTCCCAAGTCCGGTGCAGGAGTAGATGATGTGGTCAAATGTTTCATCTTGTCTGCAGCAGTTAGAGCATAATGGATCAATCTCACTTATTTGTCTCCTACAGCTCAGGAACCAGTTTGTAGACATAGCATGAAGATTGACTTTAACTAGGTAGTCCAAAAGCTTTGGCTCCAATGCCCAAAATTTAAAAAGGACTACAAGTTTGTCATTGGATAAGCCAAGTTTTGGTCTAATAATGGTAACCTGAGGGTTGATTAGTTGATATGCTTGCCAGAGTGTAACTTTAGCATGAAAGGTATTTTCTGAGATATTGTTAAATTTGTGAATGTCATGAAGCAAGATGTCAAGCCAGCAACTATCAGCAGGTGGAGGCCAATCTGTAGGCTGTACAATGTCAGCAATCTGCATATAGCCAAATTTCTCAGTGAATTCTAAAGAAATACAAATTATCACTTTTTAATGAATACAATTTTATATGTAATATTTATTTAGATTGTTTACAATAGTTAATTAAACATGAAGTATTATATGAAAAGCAATAAGATAAACAATTATTTTGCGAGACGACTTGTTTATAATCTGGACAATTACAGCGATGTAATAGAAAAAAAATAAATTAACATCTTACTTATAATGTTTTTAAAATTTTAATTTTGATGTTACAGCCAAGTAGATATATAAAATAAAAAAAGCACAAATTTAATCAATCTATGACTGGTTTTTTGATTAGTCAGTTATTGATAAGATAAAAAAATTAATAGGAATAGTTAGAACAGAAAAAAGCTAATGTGGATATTAAAATTAAGATATTTCTAAAATAATAATTGAAAGACACTGAAGGGGCAATCACATGTAAAATTATAAGTATATCTTGATATAAGCTAAAAACATGGAATTCATTATTATTACTACATTTTGAATAAAATGAGTGGCTTGGCATTCATTTCTTGGTTTGATCACCTTTCCACTTTTTTCTATATTTAACTAATCAGCAGTATCATCTTATGTAGCATAAAGAAGTTCTGAAAAACTGCCTTCCTGAAATAATATCTATCATTTAAAAATATGATAATATTCAAGAATAGTTCAAGTTTGAAAAAAAAATGGATAAAATAAGTTATATTTCACAATAAGCTAACAACTTCAAGAAATATATATATTGTAACCGTTTGATCGGTTATCCATGGTAAGAATGGCATATAAAATGTAAATTATAATTCCAAAATTTAAAATTTATATTTTAAGATAATAATAATGCCCTAAACTTGGGTATAACAGTAATAAATGATTTAGTATATAAAGTTTAAAAAGAGAATTCCGTAGAGATTTAATAATTGTTGTTATTTATAATCATTTATAAAATAATCTATTATAATCTTAATACAATAGATGCCAATCTAACTAAACCTCGTTACTTATAAAGTTGATTTTAAATTATTTTCAATACAGTGAATTATTTTCAATACAGTGCTTCTTTAAGAAGCTAAGAAGGAACAATTATTTACCACAAGATAAGAATTTATTTTAAAATTATTGTAATTGCAATATCTTATAAACAAAAATATTTATTCTTAAATTTTGTATTTAAATCCAATTAATAATATCATATATTAAAAATATAATTGGAATTGGAACTTTAGTTGTTATCAAATGATTTAAATTAATTTCATTTGTAAACTATTTATTGATTTTAATATTTCAAATAGAAACAGAAAAACATTTTGTTTAAAAATTCTACAAGTTGAGTTGGGATATTGATCAATCAAAGGGGAGTAAGCAGTCTCTGATGTCACTTTATCCCGGGAATTTAAAGCAAAAAAATCATGCAGACGATTAAAAAAGTAAAAAGATTCACTAAGTATTAAAAAAGTAGATGGCAGTCTCAATTTATTTTTCTATATAAAAAATCATAAAATTTAAATAATTTTAAAGACTTAAGCAGCAAAATTGTATTTAAAAAAAACTCTTTAAAGATATAAAATATTATAAAGAAATTACCAACACCATGGAGTAAGAAATTAGTATTAATTGCGACCTAAAGTGACAATCCTGATCGTCTACCTATAGCAGAATAATACCCAAAAAGTTTGAAAAGTTAAAGTTGTTGTTTTAATCTTACCCGGATAACCATAAAAAAAAAAAAAGGAAAACAGCTACAGTGTTTAAGAAAGCAATAATGTGTCTATATTGAGTTAGGTATTTTTATTAATTATAAGGAGAAACCAATCAAAATTTATTAGAAAGAAAATTTTAAAAGCTTATAAAATTACTTGGTGAATGTTAAGAAAAAAAAAATTAATTGATCGATAGAGATAATTGATATTTAAGAAACAGTTTACAAAATTTAGAAGAAAATGTCAAGTTTATAATTAAGATTGAAAAAAAAAAATTGAAGTAAGATTTCTTACATTCAATAAGGAAATAAACTTTTATTATAGTAAATAGAACACTATACTTGGAAGGATAAGTTAAAAGTCTGTGTAACTTTTACTAGGAAAATATAGTCACAAAAATGACATACTTGGAGCCAGAGAATTAAACAAATTTATGAGATATATGTTTAAATTTTTACAAGTCTAACAAATAATCAGAGGAGGAAAGAAATGCAGAAGTAAACATATTGAAATTTTAAGTTAAACCTGTTTTAAAGTGTGCAAAATAATAATAATAATAATGTGGAGATTTATTAAAAAGACATATGAAATGCTTTTGTAGTGTATGTTTTTTAGGAGCAGGAATTTAGAACTTTTGTCCCGTTAAAGATGCTTGTGTGTCTAATGGGTTGTTTATTATACATGTATTTTATCAACCCCAAGAGAGGAGAAACACAAACGCATGATGAATAGTAAAACTCTGCAGAGTAACCATGGTAATATTAACTGAAAATTTGTAAAATGGGTTTAAAAAAAAACAAGGAGAAAAGGATTTCAATTTTAAAGATAGTGTTAATAATTTTATTGTTTGAGCATTTAAAACCATGTTATATAAGGAGGTAAACTGTCATTTCTTATCACATCACAGACAGGATGGATCTGCCATCTCCCTAAGCGTAGACACGATCTTTTTTAAAAATGAATTCTCCATCACACTAGCTCTTCAAAGCTGGCTGGAACAATGTGAGGAAGATTGTGCAGTAACAACGGTTTAAAAATCAGAAATGTAGCTTTTCCATTTCAAGGTCACTCTAGTTATTGTGGCCACAATCCTATAGACACATGTCTACTTTATCTACACATCTTTGTAGTAAAAAAATATTGAATATGAACAATAAGACATTGGGAAGCAAGGTGCACCACCTACATACATCACCTATGAAAGCAAAAGGAAATCTACAACAAATCCGATGATGCATCTTTGTCAACAAAAACCATGCCCACTAACTTTTTTTGTTTTTTAATTTTTGGACTGAATATGTAAATACATCATGACAGGGAAAGTCAAATAACTGGTTGTTTATATAGGTGACTGGTTGAGTGTTTCTACAGGTAACTGATTTGAATGTTTATACATGATGGCCCAACAAACTAGAATGTTTCCAGAGTTCTTTATTATTATTATTATTTTTTAAAATAATTTTTTAAAAAGTAGAAATTATTTACTAAACAAATATCTGAAGTAAATATGTTTAAACACATCATAAGTTCAAAAACCAGATGAAACTTCTCAAATCCAAGTGAGAAGATTATCAAGAATATTGGTATTGAGAACTGCTTTTATATCTGTGAAGTCAATATCTGAACTCAACTCCTCTTGTAAACTAGGTACAAAATCTTCACCCTCCATACTGGCAGTGCTGTCAGCAGGGTTCAAATATCCAAGATCCAGATTAATTTTTTGCATAGAATCCAAAGGAAAGTCTGTTGATTTGTTCTACCGACATCTACTGCTGAATCGATAGCTTCATCTATATTGCTCAAAAAGTTCTCTGGTGTGTGTGGAAGACTGTAGCTGGTTCCCATGCCAAGTCTGCTGTCAGTACTTTCTTAATGACTGTGATAATCACTGCCTCCTAGGAATGTATCTAGTCCAGTAGTTGATGGTGGATCATTGCTTGATGAAATATTCATTTCTTCCCCCTAAAGTGCACTGTATCAATATTTCCTGACACAAAATTTCTTGTTGCCACACACATAATCTTTCCCATCTGCAAGCACTGCAATCACATTTTCAGTTGCCTTTGTTGAAAGACAGCCTGTTGACTGCTTTGAGTTTCAAGCCCCTGTTGATACATGGCCTCTGGTGTTGTGGCTTGCTCCCAGCCTTCTGGAAGAGGGCTCAGACCTTGCTGGGTTAATGCTGATGTCTGACTAAGATTTAATGTGGACTTCCTGGGATCCTGCCATGTCATTGTTTGATCGATGTGGTTTAAAAAATAAGGTTGCACTGACGATGTTTTGGGCATTTCCCAACCATGAGAGCAAAATATTATCTGTAATATTATAACACTATTGGCATAAATGTTGATGTTGAGTGTTTGAACTGTAGGTCTGTTTTAAGCTTGCTGGGGAAGAATGAGCTATAGGGTGGGGTATAGGAAGTCCACTGGGACTGTTAAACTATGTTTAATCAGAACTAGATTCTCTACTGTGATTAACAGATTTGGACCCTGTTTTTGTGGTTGAAAAAAAGAATTGGGTAATTTTCTCAATCTCATTGGTACCAGTAATGGGACCTGATTGTCTTTAGGATTCACTACAGCTTTGAAGAGTGCCTCAAAGTTGGAATCACTATCACCCCGTATGTGTAATATTTGATTACTTTTTTGCTCCACCACATCTCTATTTTGGGACATTTTGAAGATATTTCTTTACTATAGTTTCTTTTCTTGCTTTTCACTGTATTTTCATTTAATAAATAAAACTTAGAAAAAGTTTTCGTTGAAGTTTTCCCAAGACTTCTACAATTGTCATGTTAATAGTCTTGGAAACTTGATTAATAGTGATTTAAAGAATTGATATATGCAATTTAGTATATAATGTTAAAAGTATTAATTTTTTTAATTTTTTCATGCTAGAAAAAAAATTATGCTTAAATGTAGGAAGAGAGAGTGGAATATAGTGTTAAAGCTGTATATTTTGAGCCCTTATATATTTTAGAAAATTAAATGTGATAAAATATGTTAAAAGGTATTCAAATTTATTTTTGTTTCAAAAATATATTTATTAATCACTTTGTGTACAAATTAGAAAGAATATATACAAGGTTAAATGAGGTTATGCTGAGTTCTGAGAGTTCTTATGAGTGGTTTAGTAAGCCAGCATGTTTGTTGTTCTGTTGTTATAAGTGGGAAGGGTGAATAGGTTCCAGTTGTCCTCAAAGGATTTTCTGGGAGAGATGAGCTCATCTCTTTTCCTGATTTTCTTTATTGGTTTGCAGAACAACAGATCTGGGTCTAGGTAGGGCAGTTCCATTATCAACTTGCAACGTACTACCCAGATTGCATAGAGAATGAAAATGGATAGTCTAATGATAGCAAATGTTCCGGTGTGGATCGCTTTTATGGGCAAGAGAATTAGGTCCGGTCTGATATTGGAGTTGGTGAAGACTATATCTCTGACTGTTTTAAGGTTTGGACAGTGATATATGAAGTGCTCAATGGTTCCCTCTTCATGAGAACATAAACTGCAGGTTGGATCAATGTTGGAGTTACCTTTTTAGTAAAATAGGAACCAATTTGTAGGAAGCATGCTAAGGTTAATTTTGTTGATGAAGTCTAGATATTTGGGCTCCAGACACCATCTTAAAGTGGGTAATTAATTTTTGGTTTGTGAGGTTGAGGCTACTTTCAGGAGGTTGTGGATGTGGGTTGATTAGGTGGTATGCACCCCACAAGGTGATTTTAAAAGTTGAGATTGGTGTCCATGATTGGTTTGAATTGACTTAAAAGATTGATAAGAGATGATATCCATGGTGTTTTCCCTGATGGGGGGTCGATTTGGGGAAATCTTTTCAGTGATGTTGTTATAGCTAAAGGAATGTATCAAATTATGTAGCATATTGTGTGTTTTTTGGAGGATGGCTGCTTGAATAGAGTGGAAAGACAAGCCATTGAAACCCCAAGGCAGCTGGATTTGTCAGAGGCTGATGGCCACAGTCTCCCCTCTCCAGAAGAGTTTGGTACATAGGCGATTAATCTTGTTCTGAAACTGGTTAGTTTGATGAAGGGCAGGTAATATGTAATTTTTGGTAATATTGTCATATTCAGGAGCCCTACCTTTCCATATAGTGAGAGATAGACTCTAGAGAGAGAAGTGGCGATGTGCACTGTTGTTTGGAGGATACCGTCCTGTATTTCTCTGGCCATTGCCATTGATGATTTGAAGATGGGAAACCCCAAGAATATTTGTGGTTTGGCAGTATAGGTATATGGTATTTGTTTTCCTGACTTTATCTGCCAGATAGCTGATTTGTTGTGATTTATTTGTAAATGATATTCAAATTTATTTTTGTTAAAACATATTTAACAAAAAGTGAAATGAACTAGTGATCATGAATAAAATCTAATAAATTCCCAGAAAAGAATAATAAACATGTCATAAAATATAATATCTATGAGAGCAACAAAGAGTGAATGTTAATGTAAGACAATAAATATCATAATCACATTTGTTAGAGAAAAAAATCTTATTGATAATAATAATAAAAATAGATTATTTGTTTTGTGACATAACTGCAAATATAAATAGGAAAGTATTTCATGGGAAGAATATATTATATTATTGGTATACAATTGGTAGAATCTTAGATGCTACATATCCTGCAGGAGAAGTGAGTTAAAATTCTGGGGTAGGATATATAAAATATCATCCTGAAAAACTGATGAATAGTTAAGTGGGTGTAATGTTTGTGATACCCAGAAAGTTATTAGAATGAAATGGAAGGATTTTCGGCAAAGAAATGAGCGCGGTACATATCGTAAGTGCTGATTAAAAAAGCCAGGATAAAATTGGGGTGAGTTCATTAAGAAAATGATTACCTCCCAAAATATGACCCCTCATAAATAAAAGAAATCTCTGTCTCTCTATTAGGATGCTCATCTTTATAAAGTTTCATACTAAATAATATAGCAAGCATCAAAGGTAGACATAATATTTTAAAGGATTCTATAGTTTTTTCTTCCTAAGTCTGGACCGATCAGCCTATAGGTAGGTAGTAGAACCATGTATTAAACAAATGTTCTATATAGTTGAATAAAACTTGAATAAATGATCATATGAACAAAAATAACTGAGACCTAAGATTAACAGAAAACACAAGTAAGAGAGAGAATGAATGCATAAATGAATTGCATTATATATATATATATATATATATATATATATATATATATATATATATATATATATATATATATATATATATATATAAATTAAGAATCCTAATTTATTATTCATTTTAAATACATCATAAATATTTTTTTAATTTTTTTTATATTTACCCCATCAGTAATAACTTTGTTAATAAGATGGAAGTATAATATTTTAAACCAAATTTTAAATATGAAATAACATTTAACTATTACAAGATGATCAATATATTGGGAGTTACAAAATATCAGGCAATATGGAAAATGAGTGTGACAATCCTAGATAACTCATGAATGATGCTAATATATCAGATTAGTATGAAAGCATACATAATAAAATAATAAATTTATAATTTCAAAAGAACTAAAAGACAAACTCAGGCAAGGGTTACTGGTATATAATAATGTCGAAGTTTATTTGTAAAAAATGTAAATAATTTTTTATCAATGTATAAACAGTTTTCATGCTTTTTTTTATTGTTAATGAAATATTTAACCTAATGTTCATATTTGTTTGTTGTTTTTTAGTACTATTATAAATAAACTATCATTTTGATTTAAACTTTGTAGTATTAATTTCATTGTGTCTGAGAGTCATTTCCATTAGAAGGTCATATCAATAAAGCACATTATCTACATAAAACCATACATACCAAATTATGAGTACATGCCTTATTTGAGAAGCTATGCTTAAGAGTTTATAATTAATACATTAACTATCAATTGCTTTAAATAATAACAATAATAAAGAGAGTTTGTGGATGTTTTTATTAGATGCAAAAGAATTTTGAAGACCCATATGAAAAATACTATTAAATATTACAAAAGAGAGAGCATATAATAGAAATTAGCAATATGTTTGAGAGTCATATTCTAATTTTATAATTCAAGTTGAAATATAATTTGAAAGTATTATATAATTTCAGAGTACAAGTTACTAACCAAATATATTTTACGGTTTGTAATTCTGAAGGAGTTAATTACAGTGGGTAAATGCTAACTAATTAAGAGATGTATTTCATTGAATTAGACTTGGTAGATAATAATAGAGTGATGAAGCTTTGATTATAAGAAAATAAGTATTCTAGAGTAATTTAACGCATGAGAATAAATTTTAGGAAAAGTAGATTAAATTATTTAAGGGAAGGTAATGAGTAGATAATGGGTGTTAATGTTCATTTCTTATTATTATAGATAGACAAGTTTCCAATGGCAGGTTGATCATGGTTTGTAATAGTAAGCATGTTTTATTAAATGGTTGGATCCCAGTAAAATTCCTCTTGCAATTCAATTATTTAATTATCAATCTAATTGTTACATTGAATTTTAGAATAGAATACTTAGGATCTCTGAGATAGCCATAGGATAGCATCAATTATTGTAAATGTGATTTGGTTAATGTTTTTATTTTTAGAATTCTTAAATTGTAGAAGAGTAGGTATTTCATTATTTAAATGAAATATCATGTTAGTCATTCTTGTTGTGAGAGTTTTCCTAATGATTATAATAGAATAGTAGTAGGAGAATTGTCACAATAGCATTGCTAATGTGGAGTGTATTTTATATACTTCTCAGTGCTAAAACCATTTCCTAGTAATCATCCCTAAAGTCTATCTTATGTTTTAATATTTAGCAAGTTTTAAGCCCATAAAGAGTCTTTCTTATACATTATGTTTGTTATTCTTGATGGTTTATTATTGAGCTAGTGTAGTAGCAGTACAATATAGAGGGTAGGGTAAGGTAGAGAGGTATGTTGAAAAAATTGAAGGGAAGGTTACAATATATAAAAATGTGTGTGTGTGTAATTTAAATACATAAATCAGTCAACTCTTAAACAATACCAACATCAATAACAATCAACCATCTCAATCTGTTGTCAAGGCAACCTCCTTTAATCAATAAAGGTAGAAATGAACCTTTATGTTTGGACTAGTATGTTTGTATAGTCACTAAAGAGTGCAACTTGACTACAAAGAGTGAAAATTATTAAATCAACATAGGTTAAATAAATCTCATTAAACAGCTAAATATAACCTGTTCTGAAAGCAAACTAACAAATGGTCAATTTTTAGTAAGTTACAACATGAATATATATATCTTAGTACTTTGCCATTGTTAATACTAAGATAATGTGCTGAAACAAAGTTTAAAGATTTTTAAATAGAATTAATTGAGACAAATACACTTTCAATGCTTGTGTGTAATATTTATGGTTTTTCTGTTGGGAGGACCCAATTTTTCTAACATATATCGTAGCAGTATAAAAGTAGTCTGGCTCATTATCAAACATATTAATTATAGCCAATACACTGGTGGCCAAATTCTAACTGATCAAATAAAGGGAAATTAGTTTTCATGCATTCGATATTATAAATAAATAACTAACAAATTTAACCACTAACATATAGCTAGATATCAAAACAATATTATTGGATCCAAGTTTATTTATAAGTAAATGTTTATATATTCTTAAAGTATGGATTTAAATAACTAACTTATATGAAATAAATAAATAAATAGACTATAATTCTCAGAAATTTAAAAAAAATGTGGAATATGATAAAATTTATGTGACCATATGATTTATTAAATAATGTGATGATATAAATATACAAATATGAAAATTAAACTAATTGAAATAAAATAAAATATGCTTTATTTACTTTAAAATAAATATAAATAATAATAAAACAAACGAATATATGAATAAATAAGAGGATGTTTACTTGAATACATATTCTAAATATGATAATAATATTTTAAAACCATTTGAATTTTTATATTCAAAGAGTGTATAGATGGTTTAACACATATGTTGTTGCACATTATCAATATGAATAAAAAAGAGTTATTTAAAATAAGCGTAAGATTTGATTCAAGAAAATTAAATATACGAACAGGCAAAAATCACTATACATATAGTGATCATGTGATGTTTATTGGCTAAAATTAAATATAACTATTTAGTGTGTTTTATCTAGCCCTTAACATTTACAAAATTACTACATCAGTTTTTAATGATATTCATTTTCCAGCTTTTACATCATATCATTGTAGAAGGTATTTTATTTGACATATTTTACTTTGTCATATAATATCTAATGCAAGTGTTTTATACATCAAGTTCTACTAATTTACTATCACTACAAATATGTGGCTTTAATGCATTTATATGTAAATATATGTCATAGGGACATTGTTCTTCTATATAACAATAAAATACCAAATAGCTAAGGAAAATGTATTACCACAGAATATTGGAAAATATTTTAAAGATAAACAAAAACATAGTAGTATATATAAATAAATAATCCTAAGTATTAATCAAAAAAAATTAACAATCTTACTCTAAGAACAAACCTTCAGGTTAATAATATAATAGTTCAATACTAAATATAAATATAGGTTCAAATTTATAAAGATACCTATTTCCTGAAATAATTTTCTTTTAAAATAATGTATAATATACATGCATAGCAAACAATAGTCTATGCATATAATATATTGTAATGAGCATACATGCTGTTACATTATTATAATAAGTAAAATTACAAATTAAAAATAAAAAGTTCGCAAATAAAAACTTCTTTTTTAAGAATTAAAAATGGAAAATTAAAAGTCATTTAGACTAGTATATATATAAAATTGCACAGATGAAAAATTATTAAAAGAAAACTTTATTTAAAAAAAGTATTTTAAAACTAAATTTTCAAAAAAAACTAAAGATTTGAAGAAAAAATATATCTTTAAGAATGTAAAATAATTAATTCTATTGTGTAAAAGACTAAAAAATGGAAATGATTATTTTTAATTAGTCTTAAGTAAACTAGCCCTTGGACATCTCAAAATTTATAATTAAAGGTCAGATAGGGGAGAAAAACAAGAACAGAATAGCCAATAAAAAAATCCCTCAGGAAACAGACCACAGAGAAAGGATCATTATCATCATGATGTCATGTCCAGTCAGTCCACGATTTTAATATAAAAAGGAAAAGATTGGAAAATTTTTATGATGTGGGTTATATGTGTTAGTGCAGGGAGAGTTAAAGAAGAAGGGATTGAAAAGACACACTTTCAATTCCTTCAGTTTTCTAAAAAAAAAAATGAAATATCATTTTCCTATATTACAGACCCCAGGACACCAAGACCCTGCAATAAAATCCTGCAAACAACCATACCTGCTACAGTAAAGGACCTCCAGATAAATACAAATAGAACTGCCAACAGCATAACAGTCTCCTCAGGATGTCATGGGAATTAACACTTGATCCAAATACAAGAACTAGAAAGTATGGACTTTTTCTTTTTAAAACTGTAAGAACTTTATGAACTCTAATGAACTTTAACTATAAAATTATTTCAGTATTTAAATATGAATTTCTATCTGACCAAATTAAATTATTAATAATTATTTTTATTGAATGTTTTTTTAACAAATCATTTCCATTAATTTAATTTTTCTGTTCTTTGTTTATTTTATTTGTTTACATAAGCTAAAACTTTTAATTAAATCATGTTAACTTTAAGGCAGGCATGAATAACTGCTTAGATTCACAAAGTTATGTTAGTTTAAGGGAGAAGTAAATCTTAGATTATTTGTTTTGCAGTTAAATTGGGTCAATGGATTGGATATAAATGTAGCACGAAGATCCACTATGTGCAGGATCACTTTTATGTTGCACTTGGAAAAAGCAATCCCATTCTTATTGACCATTGCAAGCAGACATATTTCCTGCTCCTTGGATCATGCCTTTAGCCTATGGAATGGGATGGTAAGTCAGCAAAAAGAACAGCAATCCCTTCCTATGGAGTTTTCTATTTATTTATTTTATTGTTCTTTTCATCAGACAGATGTAACATTCCTGTACTGGATGAGAGACAATTTCTTCTCTATAACCATGCTGTTCAGATGTGCATTCCTGACAATAGGGTATTGTGCTGTCATATTCATGCTGCATTCAATACATCAATATATCAGATAGATTGATGCTAGTTTGCAAACTTTTAGCTGAGGGTTAAATAAGGAATATAGAATATTTTCTTTTCAAGTACAATCTATGTAGTCTATCCATACTCGACACTCTAATAAAATATTAATAAATTCATCTATGCACACTTTTAAAATAAAAAGTTAAAATATAAATTAAATTCTCAAGTAAACATACTAAAATAAATATTTCTAAATTTTATATATGTGCAAAATAAATATTTCTGTGTATTGTTAATCTGGCAATGGCTTATTTTATTTATAATCTTTATTTCTTTAAAATTAAAATATATTATCTCTGCTGCTCCGTGAGCTAGTGACTGGGGTATAACGGTCATAATAAAAGTAAAATTGAATCTTAACAGTACATATCTGCCTACTATATAAATTTTCCAGGTTCAAATGGCCTGATGGCACCCTTGTATGGCAGATGCGGTAAGACTATAAACTTCCAATACACCCCAAGCGTTATAATTGTGTCAGCTTAGTGTTAGAATGAAATATAGAAAAAAGAGACAATAATAATGGTCAGGGTGTATTGAAAGTTTACAGTTTTCTGTCATCACAGCCACTTTGCAAGCAAGTAGTTGGTTGCAGATGGTTGTGGGTTCACCTCCTGGATGATGCTATGACATGAAAAAAAATATATAAATTTTGAGATGCCCAAGGGCTAGTTTACTTAAGACTAATTAAAAATAATAATTTCCATTTTTTAGCCTTTTACATAATAGAATTAATTATTTTACATTCTTAAAGATATATTTTTATCTTTAAGTTTTTTTTGAAAATTTAGTTTTAAAATAAAGTTTTTTTTTAATAATTTTCCATCTGTGCGATTTTATATATATACGAGTTTACATGACTTTTAATTTTCAAATTTAATTCTTAAAAGAGAAGTATTTATTTGCGAACTTTTTATTTATTATTTATAATTTTACTTATTATAATAATGTAACAGCATATATGCCCATTACAATATATATATATTAAAATAATGAAAACAATTGCAAAATACTATTAAATAGAAAATTAATGCTTTTTAAAAAGTGTATATTTTTCTGTTTAAGTAATTCCTTTGATGATTTTCCAAAGAATTCTATGATGATATATTTTTTTCTGAGAAAAAAATATTAACAATGGTATATAGACAATAAGTGGTTTTTTACATTGTGGGTTTTTGTTTTCTATTTTTTAATTTTTATTTTTAAATGATAAAGTTTAGCAGCAACTCCTTTATGAATTTTGATGAATTAGGTTTGTTAGTGTTCTTTATTCAAAATAGCTTAGAGCATTCTTGTTTTAAATAACGATCTGTGGATGGTATGATTTCAAAGCAACTTACAAGACATAACCTTCTAGGCAGATATTTAAAATTCTTGTAGTCCATTATTGTTGACATTGTGGCTTCCTTGTATTTTTTAAAATAAAGCATAGAAATATATTGAAGAAATGTCTGCATGAATATAAATGTCAGTATATAAATAAGTTCAGTTATACTTATAAACTTTTCTTTCCCATGTCATATTTAAGTCATTCTCACCATAGTAATGTACTAAAGTCCCCTTTTTTGAAATAGAATCTCGTTGTTTAAATATTTGTGCAATAACACATTTGTTATTATTGTTCTTTTTAGATGTTACAATGTTCTTTATAAATAAAATATTTCAAGTTAGAATATTTATAATTTAAAATATTAAATAAATATTTTAGTTTTTAAAATAAAATTATACAGTTTAATACAATTAAAATATAAAATTATACATCCTAAAATAAATCGTTTTTCATTTATTTATTTAGCATTATAATAAATGATCTCATTAATAAATGATTATTAAGTGAAATTTTAAAATCAAATTTTAAAATAATATTTCTAAATTAAAAATTAGACAAAAATAAACATGCATGCACAATCTACATTCACAACAATAAACTAAGATTATTAATTATTTAAAAATCATTTTGAAAAAAATATAAGCTGAATAAGAATGTTAATTTATTATTTCTGTAATAAAATCACTTATATACATATAAAATATTATATGATTTGTAATGTATTAAATTTTATCAATTTTTAAGATAATGTATAATATTTAAATAAAATATTTTGAAATAAAAAAATAATATTCTTTAAAAACAATCTATTATTTTCTGTTTTAAGTAATTCTCTAGATGATTTTTCAAAGAATTCCAGGGTGAAGCAATTTTTTGTGTACAATGACTTATTATAAATTTTAATGATGTTTTATAAGATATTCAATTTTACTAATATCATATTTCAAATAAGTTAATAAAAGTATTTAGAATGTCAGTACTGTTAAGCTTAGATTGTTTATATATATATAAAATTAAATGCATGCTAATTAGCTCTAAACAATTTTTTTTTAAATTTATGATAAATGCTACTACAAGAGAAGGCATTCAAATCATTTTTATCTTGGATTGTTCCCATCCCCAAACCGGTTTCAACCTATGGGTCTCTTCAGTGAGAAATTCGGACATTAGATTCAAAAAACCAACTCAAGCAAAGCATTTATCTAAAATTAATTGTTAGAAGAAAATCTGAAACTTTTAGACATCTACATGTCTTTAAAGTCAGCTCTCCAACTGAAAAAATCATAAGGTCCTCAACTTTATTCAGATACTCCATATATTAGTAGGCTTAGCCATTTAATGAAGTTCAGGCCCATATGATTTTTTCAGTTGGAGAGCTGACTTTAAAAACATGTAGATGTCTAAAAGTTTCAGATCTTCTTCTAACAATTAACATTTAGATAAATGCTTTGCTTGAGTTGGTTTTTTGAATCTAATGTCCCAACTCCTCACTGAAGAGACCTATAGGTCGAAACCAGTCTGGGGATGGGGACAATCTAAGATAAAAATGATTTGAATGCCTTTGCTTGTAGTAGAATTTATCATAAATTTAAAAAAAAAGCTTGTTTAGAGCTAATTAGCATGCTCTTAATTTTACATATTTGTAAGTGCAAGCTATATATAAGTCATGTGATATCTGACTTATTATTATTACTATTATTATTTTGCTGTTGGGGCTTTGGCTAAATAAATGGCTTAGCCTACTAATATATAGAGTATCTGAATGAAGTTCAGGCCCATATGCTTTTTTCAGTTGGAGAGGTGACTTTAAAGACATGTAGATGTCTAAAAGTTTCAGATCTTCTAACAATTAACTTTTAGATAAATGCTTTGCTTGAGTTGGTTTTTTGAATCCAATGTTCCAACTCCTTACTGAAAAGACCCATAGGTCAAAACCAGTCTGGGGATGGGGACAATCCAAGATAAAAATGATTTGAATGCCTTCTCTCATAGTAGCATTTATCATATTAATTAAAAAAAAAAGAAGCTTGTTTAGAGCTAATTAGCATGCTCTTAATTTTACATATTTGTAAGTGCAAGCTATATATAAGTCATGTGATATCTGACTTATTATTATTACTATTATTATTTTGCTGTTGGGGCTTTGGCTAAATAAATGGCTTAGCCTACTAATATATGGAGTATCTGAATGAAGTTCAGGCCCATATGCTTTTTCAGTTGGAGAGGTGACTTTAAAGACATGTAGATGTCTAAAAGTTTCAGATCTTCTTCTAACAATTAACTTTTAGATAAATGCTTTGCTTGAGTTGGTTTTTTGAATCTAATGTTCCAACTCCTTACTGAAGAGACCCATAGGTCAAAACCAGTCTGGGGATGGGGACAATCCAAGATAAAAATGATTTGAATGCCTTCTCTCATAGTAGCATTTATCATAAATTTAAAAAAAAGAAGCTTGTTTAGAGCTAATTAGCATGCTCTTAATTTTACATATTTGTAAGTGCAAGCAATATATAAGTCATGTGACATCTGACTTATTATTAATATATATATATATATATATATATATATATATATATATATATATATATATATATATATATATATATATAGTGACTGATACTTTGATCTTAAACTGAATTCCAAGAGATTGTAAAAACCCAGAAAGAAACCACATGTGAGATGGATGGATGAAATAAAAAAGTGTGCATGGGTGATGTGGAGAAGAGAGCCTAGAGATCAGAGAAGATGGATTGAACTTGGAGAGACCTTCATCCTGCAGTGGATTGATAATTGTTGACAGTGATGATGATTTCAATGTTATAAAAAATTATTCATTACTTCATAATGTTAAAGAATTATCATAAGAAACTTATGGCAAAATGATATATAATTTCATTTTTATAATATCAATATTTATCTGTAGTTTGTTTGATTTTATTAATTTGTATAACATGCCTACATTCGGTGCTATATGAGATTATTAAATTTTTATAGACCCATCATAATAATTAGATAAATTGGATAAAAAATTTTGTTATAAAGATAAAGGTTGTATATTCAAGAGCTCAGATTGATTAAATTTTATTATATTATCTTAAAAATATATTCTATAATTTTTGTATTTAACACATATAGTTATCTATTTAACCATTAAGTTTTATTATGTTTAAGCTATTTTTGTGTCTGCCAATTTCTTTTTCCCACTTTCTTTCTATATATTATATTTAACATTTTCATATTTTATTTTAACTGTTGTATAATAAAAATAAAATCTTAGTTGGGTTGAACCATGTATTATTTTGTTTCAATTTCCAACATTTTGAAGAAATAACATTCACTCTTGTCAAGGTCAAGGTCTTAATGAAGAACTATTATATCTTAAGTAATAATAAGGTTGAGTTTGAAGTAAAGAACAATCATTCTTATATATATGATGGTTGATGAATTAATAAAAACAAATTATTTCCTTCTGTTTTACAATAAATTGATTTCAAGTTGATTTTGGAAGAAAAAGATGAAATAAATGGCCTCCCCAAGGTAGGGATACATTGTGCTTTATCAGATTTGTTTACATGATCTATTCTTTTCAATATTTCATTAGACATTCTGATAGTTCTTAATTCATAGTTTTCCAAATTAGATATTATTTTTTAGTATTACAAAGTTAGTTGTGCAACAAATTTATAAATAGTACAATGTAGAAGCTGATATAATCAGCTTTTGAGCGAAGGCATTTTATGCTCCCTAACTCTGACACTAATACATCTATTTGATTGATAAAATTGAAAAATCAACTAATTATAGAATTGTTTTTACTTTATATTAAACAAGTCATTGATAAAATCATTAGATGTCTATTTGATTTCAATTTTAAAACTATCATTTCCACTAGCCAAAAAAAGTGATGATTTTTTTCATAAATTTAAAGATTGAGTTCTTATCAATACTAAGATATTTATGAAATTCCATGTTCTCAATGCCTATGGTTAATCAAATAGATGCATTAATTTTAGAGTTAGGAAACAAAAATTCCTTCAATACAAAGTTGATTACATCAGTTTTTATATCACATTTTTTAAAAAATTGATCACACATCTGACTTTGATAATAGTAAAATATTAACTAATTCCAAGAATTCCAAGGAAGACTTGAAATATTGAAAAAAAATGGATGGTTTATTTGCTGAAGTACAAAATATTCAAACTTTATGGAGATCACTTACTTTTTTCCTTTTTTTCTAAAATAAATTTGGAATCTATTTATTATAAAACAGAAGAAAGTAAAATTTATTCTGTTAAATCAAATATTCTGAATTATCAACCATCAAATATATATAAGATTGATTGTTCTTTTTTCATACTCAATCTAGTTATTACTTAAGACATAACAAGTCTTCATTAAGACATTGACCTTGTGAAGGATGAATGTTTTTCATCAAAACGTTGGAAATGAAAACAAATTGCTACATAGTATAAGCTAAAAATGCGTTTATTTATTTATATATATGAATGTGCTAAAATAAAGATTCTCATTGGCTTTAAATATAAATGACATGATATTCAGGTTTATCTGTAAATAATTCATAGTATCAATGTGTTAGTATTTTGGCTGAGTCACTACAATAGTAGTATGAACCTGCCTAATATATCAATTTTCTATATATACATATTCCATTGTGATTATTTTTGAACTATACTTTATGCTTAATAGCTGAAACTAATCTTTTGGAAAAAAAAAGCCCATATAAGAATAGATTTAAAGGAGTTATATATTAATGTAAAATTACGATTATAAAAGTTCAGATTATGCAGTATCATGCAGTAATTTACTTAAAACTTAAAAGAAATTAATACTTGCCTGGTTCATTTTGTTCCAAATCAAAATGGCATGCCTGCCATATTTGTAATGGTTTTGTACAAGCCTAATTTTATTTTCTATTAATTATTTGTTCACCACAGTTTTGTTTAATTTAATAGTTTATTTAAAAGATAATAAATTAATAATTTTGCTTTTTATTTTATTCCTATACTATGAATGTAAATATGAGATAGAATCCAGTTTCAGTCATTCATAACACAATGTAACAGAAATTTTTTAGGTTTATTTATCAAAATGTAAAGCATGTATCTATTTATTTTCCAAGTTTATATTTTCTTATTTCAAATATGTTTGTACTTATTTAATAATATTTTATTAATAAATCTAAAATATATTTTACTTTTATAATTAAAAAAAAATTTTTTTTTAGGAATATATAACTGAGTGGTGAGACAGAGAAAAGTTTTTTACATTCACATTAATGATGCTACAGATATGTTTTTTAAAAAATATAATATTTGTAACATAAATTTTAAATATTTATTATTTTCAGTAGTTTTAAATTTATTTTAAATAATAATTATAATAGAAAATAATTTAATTTGCTGCAAACTCTATTCATATTGAAGGCTATAGATATAACAAATCTTGCATTTTAAGCTCTGACTTGATAATATTTCATATGCTCAGTAAAAGTTCAAGTTGATTTTATTTGTTTTTAAAAGATTTTATAAAATTTAATTTTTAATTATAATGAATCAGACTCATATTATGTTGTATTTTAATCAAATAATTTTATTTGATTCCACATTCCAAATTTTTCACATATATGTTTTAATGAATATATAAACAACTTTACTGCTTGTCAAGTAAGTAATTCTAAAAATATAAACCTATTACATATTTGAATTTGTTTGATCCATGAATAGGTTCACATCTCTTCTGTATGTTACTTAAAATTGAACTCTATCACTAAGAATCATCTGTAAACATTATATATCTTTTCTATGACCTAAAATTGATGCAAAAACATATAAATATATATTATAATCACCATGACAGAGTTTACATGCATGGCTTTTATGTGCATCATTTTTTTATTATATATTCTAGAATGTATAAAAGTCATGTGTGTAAATAAATTATACAGTAATTTATTTAATAATAACAATTGTAAAAATTAAAATTTTATTACAATTCTTTATTTTAAAATAAAGTTAACTATTTGAAAATAATGTTGCTATGGGAGAAACACTTGAATCATCTACTTTACACAAAAGGAGAAAATCATTGCTTCTTTGTCATATCACTAAATAAGAAATGTCAATAAAAATTGTAATGATTATTTAAGTTGATAATGTAGTTTCTGGGGTAAAAAACTCCAGAATACCTTACCCTTTTATATTTCCAGTAGTGTAGCTGATTATGGAACTGTAAACAGAGAAATGCCTTTGAAATTAATGTTGATTCTGACTGTCTATTAATTCTTGCTTGAAGCTGAAAAAGTGTGATATTTTTTATAAAAAAATTGCCTTTCAATTAATTATCAAATGGAAATATTCTTCTATGAATTAATTTATAAATCTATGTAATATCAATGTTCTTAACCCCTTTGTCTTCATATTGAAAACATATTTAAAATTTGTTTTTAGACAGTTAGTTTATAACAATCTCATCTAGTCAACTTAATGGTTGGAAAATGGGTACCTAGCTATTATATTCTACAGTTTAAGGATTTCAGTAATCAGATTAATGTTATCTCATACATTGTAAAAAGGAGGGAGTATAGCATAATACAGTTTTTACAAAAATTAAATGCCATTTTTATGCAGGCACTGACACATGATTACTTTTACCTATACTTTAATTTAAAAAAATAATACATTTTGATATAAGTTATAAAAAATTCATTTATCATTTTTAAAAACTAAAATTAGAAGTAATTAAAAGAAATATTTTTAAAGCCATTATTATCGTTTTTTAAAAAGATAAATGTATTTTCAGATAACAAAAAAAAATTAATTAATTGGAAATGAGAAATACCACCATCTCTCATAAAGAAATGTCAAATATGAGCTTTAAATTTTTCAGACAATAGATTTTTATTGGTTTGAAAATTTTTTTTCTTTGAATAAGACAAATAGTGTCTGAACCAGATATGAAAATTAAAATCAATTTATTATAAAAATATTAAAAAAGAAAGCCAGTTTGCTTTGCCTTAAAATACAAAGTTTTGATGTATAATTACATATAACTCTTCTCTTATACTTTTGTTGTCTCGCACTATTGAGATTTTAAACCCTCAACAAAATTAAATTCTTAAGATCTCAGAATTTTTTTGACAAATTTAACTTTTTTGAGGGGCAAAGAAGGGGCAGTATATCAAACCATGCCCAGATTAATGTCTAATATGCTTGTGTATATAAGTATATATAATAAATTTTGTTCACAATACAGATGAAATAACGTTAATGGTAAACTACAAACAGCGTTAGTATAAAATAATTTTCTGTTTTAAGCAGAATTTTATATATGGTTATTATTTTTTCTTAAAAGTTAAAGTATTTTGAATATGAATTTGGCAAAATCAAAGTGACATAGAAAGTTGTAATTTTTCTAATAATTGTATATTCTTACCATCCTATAATGAAATCCATGTTGACTTTTATTTTAAATAAAAAGGATGAATGTGTTTTTTTATTTTTTATTATTTAACATTTTTTTTTATATATTTTTCCCTACACATAAATTTTTTTAAAAATCAATAAATTAGCTGCCTAAGAGATCATGGATATTGAAGCATCAAAAATGAGAAAGTGAGCTTCAATTCAAGAATGTTTATTTTTTATGCCCATATTTTTCTATCACTACACTGAACTACACAGAATGTTACATTTTTATTAACATCTATAATGAATAAAATAATATAATAAAATAATAATAATACCTGATCATAAATATGGGATTTCAAAGTACATGGTTTAGTGCATGGGTAGAGTGGCTGATTCTGGAGCTTCAGTTTCATTGATGCCCAATTCTGTTACACTTAATATTTGAACTTCTTATGAACTCCATAGTAATGTAGTCATTTTATTATTATTATTATTGTTGTTGTTGTTATTATTATTATTATTATTATTATTATTATTATTATTATTATTATTATTATTATTATTATTATTATTATTATTATTATTATTATTATTATTATTATTATTATTATTATTATTATTATTATTATTATTATTATTATTATTATTATTATTATTATTATTATTATTATTATTATTATTATTATTATTATTATTATTATTATTATTATTATTATTATTATTATTATTATTATTATTATTATTATTATTATTATTATTATTATTATTATTATTATTATTATTATACAAATATTAAGATACTTTTAATTTTAATATAACATAATTTAGTTTTTAAAATAATTTTAAAAAGTTTAATATATGTTTTGTCATATGATAAAAAATGGATATAAGCCATGAAAAAAGTTTTGAAACAATGGTAACATTCACAATTTAATCCCAACACCAAAATCATCAAACACTATTGAGTATGATCATTGCAATTCTAAGAAAGAAATAATAATAATAATACTCTTGAGATAAGTTTTGTGATAGTTATTTAACTAATCTGTCAACCACAAATGCATCCACATATCTGATTCATTATTTTATTTATTTAACATTTTGTGAAAGTATCCTCAAACTTCTACAAAAACCTTTTTCTTTGAAATATTTCAACTACCTGTTGAATTCTAGCCTCTGCTGTATTCTATTATTATTCATATAATTCCCAAAAACATCAGTCAAATGTATACTATATTGATTCTGCTTCTGTCATAAAAATATAAACAATTTCAACATATATATATATATATATATATATATATATATATATATATATATATATATATATATTGTAACCAGTTGGATTACAATATATATATATATATATATATATTGTAACCAGTTGAATTACATAACACACAATAATATAGTGTGTGTGCATAAATATATATAAAGTTTTAAATAATATTTTGTTTAAATCACATGTTGTTATTAAATTAGTAATGACTGGAAGGTTGCTATTCTTCCACATGCACCTTACTATTACTTTCAGACAGCCAATAGCTGTTAAAACAGTGGTCTGAGGAGCGATCAGGCCTCGACACATGATAGAGATTTTTTTAACAAGAAAAGAATGATACACTCTTCTCTTTTATTTAACTTTTATATATATAAGCCAGTCTTAAGCATCTTAGCTTGAAAGCATAAATATATAAACATATACATTTATTACTCACTGAGTTATTAATTTATGATATTACAGTGCAAAATCTTAAATTTACTACACCGCAATTTTCTAGATGTTAATATAAGTTATCTAGAAAATTGCGGTGCAGTAAATCTAAGATTTCGCACTGTAATATCATATATTAATAACTCAGTGAGTAATAAATATATATGTTTATATATTCATGCTTTCAAGCCAAGATGCTCAAGACTGGCTTATATATATAAAAGTTAAGTAAAAGAGAAGAGTGTATCATTCTTTTCTTGTCAAAAAATCTCTGTCATGTGTCTAGGCCTGATCGCTCCTCAGACCATTGTTTTAACAGCTGTTGGCTGTCTGAAAGTAATAGTAAGGCATATGTGGAAGAATAGCAACCTTCCAGTCATTATTAATAAAGTTTTAAAGGAAAACACAGACAAAAATTGTAGTAGATATTTTCTACATTCACAGAAATAAAAAAAATAACTCTGATTTAAAATAAAAATTGTTTCCATCATCACTTTGTCACATATAGTAATAGAGCTTATGTTCTCTGAACTAGATTCATGCATGGGATGAATATATAAATGGGGATGTGTAATTAGTGCTTTTGGGGCATCCAGAGATAATCAATCATCATCCTGGTTGGTGCATAAGATTATATTCTTTAAAGCACCTGCACTGTCTCTTATTTTAATTTAGCTTTATTAGGAATTAAGTTTGTAGTTGGCCAGTACAAGTGGTCTGAGCATTGATGATGATCAGCATGTTTTAATGTCCCAGCATTATTTTGATTCTTATGTACTCTGATGGTCAAGCATTTAGTGTATGTCTCCAAACTAATGGTTAAATAATTGCCCAAGTTAACAAAGACTCAATAGTTAGCTTGGTCTACAGAAGATCCATTTTCAATCCAGTCACAAGATTGCTGTTGATTTATTGTACAGATTTTATTATATTTTATTGTGGATCATTCATGATGATGAGTGATTATTTAATTTGAGTATTAGTATTACTTATAATTACAAATTTATAATGTTGGTTGATGGTTAATTATGCCTTGTAGTTGCTCTTCTGATCTCAACAATGATCTCACAGAGATTCTCTAATCTCATGCTCTTATAAAATACTATATTACATATATACATTTTTGTGAATTATTGATTTTGTATTTACTTGGGGTTGATGGTGATTTTGCCATCATGCCAGATATGACTATAATCAATCTCCTGATTTCTTTTCTCCCTACTACCCCATCCTGTTACAATATATATATATATATATATATATATATATATATATATATATATATGTATACATATATATATATATTGCAATAGAATAAGTATGTGACCAGGAAAGAATGGTCCTGGTTTGATAATAGCCACAATTTGCAGTGCCGTTTGTAGCAGAATAAAAATGAAAATATGCTTTTCTTTTAATAGCTCACAGATCTGGGTGTCATTTGTATCCGAATATCTATAATGACCATGGGAAATTAAAACTGTAGTATAATCTGTATGAAAATATAGCCCAGTTGTTAGTCATCATTTGCAACAGAATAAAATATATCTGAAGTTGAATGCCATTTATAATAAAATAAAATTGTGGGTGTATTGTATTCTGAAGCATAGTCTAGTTATTGATCATCATTAGTAAAGAGTAAAAATATGAACCAAAGAAAAACAATTTTAATTTATCAATGCCCATAAATTGTATCATTTGTAACAGAATGAAAATAATTAACTAAGCTAAAGTGAATATCAATCAATGAATAACAATCTACCACTTAACTACGTAGATTCCAATAGCATTTAGAATAGATAGAAAACAAATAAAACAATTACTTCTAGCTATCTTAAAATATAAGCATTATTTGCAATAGATTAATAATAAAACTAAATATTGCTATCGTACAAATAACAGTATGTGCTTATTACATAAATCCCTTATAATAGAATGAAAATAATAACAAAGAATTACACAAATACACTTTAATATTCCTCATGAATCAACACACTTTTTATAATAATATAAACTTTTATCCAAAGTCAAACATTATTCCATTCATATTTAAATAAAATAATTCATGAATGGATGAAATAATAATCTTAATATATGATACAAGTTTACAATATCATGATATCTAACAAAATATATAATTGATTTCTAAATTACGACTAAATAAAATAAAAGTATTACTAACTCAACTATACTATTTTTCTAATATCAACATACTCTTTTTAACAAGTCAATTATAATAAGATTAAGTACTTAATAATAGTACAAAATCTATTAACAGAAGATATCTTTCTATTTTCACCAACTTAATATATTATAAAATCAAATCATCCTATTAAATAACCATAACATTTTCAATATCCAATCACAACAATATATAAAATAAATGATAGATTCTTATTTGATGTTTATTCCAACAATTGACAAATCACATTCAATTATTCTTCAGTTTTTTAATGATAAGTTATTAAAACTTTAGACTATAATTGTCAAAGCATGTGAAAGAATGTTAGATTTATTATAATCAAATATTAATATTAAAATTTAATATTTAAACTGAATTTACAATCCACATTAATGAATTTTAAGTATAATTAAAGCAAATCACTGTAAATTGTAACAGAAACAAATATATTACTATTACTAGCTCTATAACTGAATAAGATTATGATCTTTATGGCTGTATATTGATTTACTATAACATTCCTTTTTGATCAATAATGATTGAAAGTACAGAGAAATGTATATACAGCTGAGGGTGAGTAAAGTTATATATAATAATAAAATTTTAAATAATTTCTTTCTTAAAAAAAATGGCATTCTAAAAAGTGAGATATATAATATAGAACAGTATTACTATAAAATATATTTTAAAATACGAAATATGCTTACATTTATATTAGCATTTAATTTTTATGCAATAGTAATTCAGTCAATAAAATCAAAATATTTTATAATTTTGTTCAAATAATAGAAATCATTCAATTAAAGATATTTTTATTATTGTAGCTTATCTGTACATATATAATTTTAGAAATGTAAAGCTTATTTAAAGTATTATTAATTTTAATGATCGTAAAATACGAAAATAATAATAAAAACTAGATTACTAATTCTATCAATTTGTACATTTCCTTAAACTTATCATCTAAGCGTATTGTCTACAAAGATAATAAAAATTGAAGTAATCCAAAGTTACTGAAGTTTTTTTTTAATCGTAATCCACAGCTTGTTTTTTTTTTTTTTTTACATAAAAAATAATTGCTAAGAAAAAGCAGCTACTTACTGTTTAAAATTAGATGTTGAAGTCATATCATTCTAATGGGTTTTTAATTATTTTCCACTTTTAATTTTATTTTTTTCAACCTATAGGTACAGCTAATAAGAAGATGAAATTTACACTAACTTTATTTCCTTAAATTAAAATTATATATAATCACAAAGTTGTTTTTTTTTTTAAATAAATAACACGAATGCTTAATTATTATTAATAACTATTTTCTAATTAACACGGGGGTTTATCAAAATGTAAAATGTCCTCAAATGTCTTTGATATATATATATATTATCAAGAAATTTTATTGAGCTCAAAGAATTACATTGTTGCAATAACAGAGTTATGTTGTTAACAGACACTATAATAAAAGTTGCATAACCCAATACCAATGTTATGGACACAAAAAACAACAACTGTTCAATCATAAATTGTCCATTGCTACAAGGCTCCATGTAGCATTGTAGATGTATGTTGGAGCTAATTTTTCATCTCTGTTTTTGATGGCCTGAATTTTTGCAAGAAGTAATTTCTTACTGTCAACCAAGGTATGGTGATAAATGAGTGCACACCTAGTTGACCAATAGGCAAACAACAAAAAACTTATGATTCTTATGGATGGAAAGATCCTGTTATATATGCTAGAAATCAGTCCAGTGAGGAGAGGCACTCTTGGTTTGTATATGAATGCAATAAAGTCTCTGTCCCATTGCAGTGATGTATAATTACTCAGAATATGTATTATTGTGTCACCATCTCATTTACATAAAGGACAGACTGGGTCCAAGCATGATGGGATTCCATCTTTATTGTTAAAAGGAGGTTGTCTTGAAAACAGTTTGAAATTCTTAATTGATATTGGAATTGTCTAAGGGTTGATTGTTTTAATGATATATATGTATATCACAATATAATATAAAATAAAATATCTTTATATAATAGCAATAATTGTAAACCTAAAATAAAAATAATATAGAAAAGCTTTGTTGGCAAATATTAATATAAACAATATTTTTTGGCAAATATTTTTTGCTTCTATTAATGCAATGGGACTATTTTAAAGCTTCAATTTGCATTGCTTACATACTGCCAATGTTTATATATATATATATATATATATATATAATTAAAATCAATATATATATATATATATATATATATATATATTGATTTTAATTATATATATATATAATTAAAATCAATTATATACAATATGTACAAGAATGAAAAATAAATAAATATCTTTATGTGTTACCATGTAAATCGAACCTTTAACCATTCCATATTGCAGCAGCATGCCTTTTATGTTTCAGCATTTCTGACATTTTCCTTTGTCTCACACATCAACATAAAATATATGATAAAATGTTTATTACTTATCAGAAAATAACAAATTTGACTTTATTTGATAGATATTTTTGTTCATTATGGAAATAAATTTTAAATGTTCACATTTTGTTTCTGTAAATATTTAAAAAATGTGACCATAATCAAAACAAAGACATTATACATCATGATTCTAGAAAGATTATTTTCAGTTTATAAAATCAACAAAATATTTTTTAATTTTTATTATTTTTAAACATTTGAAACATATAATTATTTCTTTCTTTTATATCTAATGAATTATGCTTTAAATGTTTAAATTGTTTGAATATTTATTGCAAAATTACGATATTTTCTATACTCATAAATAAAGTAGATTGTTTATATTATAGCATGTCTTCTTATTTACTTCAGGCCATATTTACATTAGTTGCAAATATAATGTTATATTTTTAAAAATAAAGTATTTCAAGTCAAAACAAGTTATTAAATAATTTATATTTCTTGATATCTAATAAATATAGTGTAAATTATTTTTAAAAATATCTAAAACTGTAATAAATTTGCAAATAAACACATTTTTGCATCATTGAAAACTGCAATGTCGTAAAATGCTGAACATTTTACAGTCGTGGCAAGAGACAATGGCTGAACATATCAGGGTGGGGCTTATGTCTATTGTAAGAGTGGGAATTTTGAATTTCCTGCCATTTAATACACGATTTTCGGAAAAAAATGTTATAGTAAAATATACCATTTTAAATGCATTTTAACATATAATACTTACGAAAAAATTCACTAGGGACCGAATTAGCCAAAAGACAAATTAATTCAGGTCAACTGATCATAAAGTTAATATAGTTCCCTCTCATTGATAAGGACAAAACAGAAACATTTGCTGAAAAAAAAACTTTTCTGTATTATTTTTATTATATATCTACATTTTTTGATATTATATAAAGATATTTTATTTTACATTACATTGTGTAATTTTTTTAAAAAAAGCAGTGTAATGGATTAAATTTCTTTCCATTTTGGTTTATATATATAATATTAAATAGTGCTATCACACTTATAACATGAAGCTATATAAATCAATAACAATTAATCATTTAAAATGGCTTAGTGCTTTTGAGAAAATATATTTCTTATAATCATAGCGTGTTATCTTGTGTTTACTTTAGATAAAATATCTAATACATTATTATCCAAAATTTATTTTAAAAAGAGCACCAGCTATTGTCAGGTTCCTGGGAGACTATCTATTTCTTTTCATTAATTTAAAGGAAGCATCACATATACCCAAAACTCTCCTAACAATCTACCTTTTTCAAATATGTATGGATATAATTCAAGTAGAACAACAGTTTAAGATAAAATAACATAATATCCTACTTAGTAACCTAACATTTTACAGATACTCATAAGAAATAATTAACAAATTACACACAATAATAAAAAGATTAATAATAATTTATGGAATGCAATTATTTAGAAAAAGATGAAAGCAATATTTTATATTTTTAATTAAATATCTAAAGTTATAAGCATGATTTATGTTTTCAGTTTTTAACTTTTTTTTCCTTTTTTTTTTCCTTTTGTGTAATTGTTAAAGTAATGTTTTAAAAATGATTTTATTTCAATATATGCATGATTTTTTTAAATTTACAAATATTATATTCTTGACTAAAACAAAAATATTTAAAAAAACAGTTAATATAATAACTTTTTAAAAACACTTATTTTTGATTTCATATATATATATATATATATATATATATATGAAATCAAAAATAAGTGTTTTTAAAAAGTTATATATATATATATATATATGTTAATTGCATGAATGTATTTGATATAAAAGTATTTGAACCTAAAAATATTAAAATTTTCATCTAATTACTAAAAGTTAAATATTCTCATAATTAAATATTATAATGCTGTATTTAAATATATTATAGCAGTAATAAATGTTGTGATAGATTTATACGAATATATAGAAAAGTATCTATTTCAAAAACTTTCTATAGATATTTGTTATTTCTTGTCCTGCCAATGTTTTTTTAGCATTTAATTTTAATTTAGATTAGATATTAAACCAGCTTGAATTCAATAATTTTTTATGAACATAAACAATAGTCCATGGTTTTGGCTAAAACAGTTTTATGGATTATTTTTCTGATGGAAAGTTAATTTAAATAATTTAGTTATTTTAGTTTGCCTGCATTTGATTTAATGACACATTCAGGAAGTATGATAGCTTAGCTTAACTATCCTCTCATGTAGTTTAATATTAATTGAAAAATGACACCCCTGGCTAAAAGCAACATTGCAATAATTGACTTTATTCTACCATTAATAATTTCTGATGAACACATGTTATGCTGACTTACAAAAGTTATTTGTCTCTAAATATTTTTATATAGTTATTTTGTTTTTTAAATTCCTAATTAGTTCATTTGAAACTTGTCTTGTCTGATAATACAAATTTGTTTATGTATTACTTTATTTTAAGTGAAAAAATTTACCAAAAATTTATGTATAATAAAATATTTAAAAACCAAATTGCTTTTTTCAAGCTGTAATTATTTCAATACATTACATAAAAAAATAGCCAATACAATATTTAACCATAAGGAAATGTAATTTCTTTTTTAATATTATAAAAATCTCAACCAAAATTTTTTTAAATTATTATTATTATTTTTAAATTTATTTACATATACACATGGCCTAAATATTATTATATATATGAAAATTACCCCCCAAAAACTAATAAAATCATTTTATTAGGTCACTAATTTCTTTAGTAAAAGTAGTTTAGTGAAACCTAATACAAACATCATTATAACATAATTAATTATAAGAGACAACACTAGTTCTAAACAGCAGATCAAAATGATTGTAGAATAGATGTAAGAGTACATGATAGTAAATCTGTGCAAGTATGCACATACACAGCAATAATTTTATTCATTTATTTATAATAGCAATTTTATACACTTGTATGTGATTAACTGATGAAGTTATTATGAAAAAAATAATAATGATTAATAATAATCATCATCAGCATCATAAATTTGGTTAATTTATTATTATTTTAAAATTTAATAGTATGCAAAAAAATTGGTGCATTAAATAATATTGTCTAGCTTCCTAACAATTAATTTTAAAAAATCACATGCAGCTTGTTGATATGCTAGAAAGAATACTGCAAAAAAAAAGAAAAAATTAATAATCAAATTGGATTCTATTATTTTCTTGTAAGAGATCTAAATAATTTTATTTATTTGATAATCATCAACCTTGTAGAAAGTTAAAAAATTACAATAGGAAATGCTAGTAATTCCATTCTTGTTTTCATTAATTACATTTTTAAAGAACTGGGGATAATTAAAAATTTACATGGATCTCTTTCTCTAATTTAGTTGGATTACAAATGTGTTACCTTTAGTATATTGATCTTATTAACTGATAATTTGGATACATCATTTATGGATTAAATTAGGCCAGAAAAATGAAGAAAATCATTGAATAAAAATATGTGCATAATAAAGAACAATACTAACTTTAAAAATGTTTTGACTACTCTATTTATTAATTTATTATAATGTCTTTTTTAATAATTTATAAGTTAATTAAATAGTTGATTTAAAAAAAATAATAAGAGAAAGAATAATACAAATATTAAGTTTCATTAATGTATAATTTAATTATACTAATGTATATTTTAATTATACTAAATAATTATTAAACATTAACTTAATTTTTAAATAAAATAAAATATGTATGATAAAAAATGAGGTGTATATATTTTTATGATTGAAACTTTAAAAAGTTTAGCATTAACATCTGATATCACAGTATAAAGATAATATCAATTAATAATTAATTATTTTATGAAATTTAGTATACTTAAAATTACAACACACACATTTTATATTTATAATTAATGTACATTCATCATATATGTGAGTACGATATCAGGGATAATATATTTTTTTCCATATGTCAAAGCATCGGCCGGGAAGCGAACCCATAACTGTCTGAAGGCAACTGTTTGTTTGCAAGGCAGATGCGCTGACCTCTCAGCTACCAATGCCAGACAATATTTTAATTTGCAAAGCAAATACTTAAAAAAACTTAAAATGTATGTTTTAAAGCTTATAATAATATCTCTGCTCAATTGTGTAATATATATATATATATATATATATATATATATATATATATATATATATATATATATATATATATATATATATATATATATATATATATTGTACCCTCACCTCCAGGAAATATATAACTATAATTACTTGATCTAGCTCAGATAAATAACTATGTTTATTTAAAATGTATCTAAATTAATAATAACTATATTTTTAAGAATATCAATGATTAAATTAACTTAATTAATAAATAATAATATAGTTCTGGTTTATAAAATGAAATAAATGAATATCTAATCAAATCATGAGACTATGAAGTGAGTTTACAAGTGGTAGAGCGAATACATTAAGATAATCTCCCACTGGATATCACCTTAATGGCATAAGAATACTATCCTTATTCCTATTACTCAAATACTACATTTATAGTACTCTTACGTCTTTAATCAAAATTAATTAAGCAAATTACTTTTAAAAAGAAATTTAAATATCTTCCTAAAAATTAATTTAACTCAAATTATCTCAGATTCTCTTAAAATAATGATAAATTAATTATAACTTTTGTAATCAAGTATGATAAGGGATTTAATATCATTCCTAACTACAATTTAATAATAATAATAATAACAAATAGTAATAATAATCTTTAATCTATAATTCACTCTCCTATCTTTCTATTTATAATGTTATTCTTGTATATCCTATAATAAAAATGTAATATAATTTTCTATTATCCATATGGCATCTTAAATAATATATTTAGTATGATATTACAATCTGAGAATATGTGGCAATCATTACTAAGATAATTTAATGTAAATCTTTGGTAATTATTCCATGACCATCATAATAATACCATAAGTAAAACTTCTTAAATAAAATATATCAATAAAAATATAACTCCTAAATAAAACTTTATTTATGATGTGCAAATATTATGTCTTCATTATAATTATCTGTGATTATGTAATTGTGATGTGAAGAAATTGAGTCAACACCAAGACTTATAAAACACATTTAACAATTTTATTAACAAACTTAACAATAAAATTATTTACATTATTTACATTCTAATAGAATTCTATTTATTCATATTCAGGTACTTCTCCAATACAAATTAAATGATTTAAAATATACGATACAGAACATTTCTTAAATAAAATATTACTTATTTTTAAAATATCATTATATAATTTTTTTATTATTATCGTTATTCGATATTATTAATTTATAGGTTTTAAAAAAAAACATATAGGTAATACTTTTACTATGAACTTATCCTTGTTATTTAGTTTTTAAAAAATAATTTATTATTCTGTATAGTCACTCTTCAATAATATTCATGTGAACAACCTTAATTCATAACATACCATCAAACTAAGCTACTTACTAATTATTACTTTAAACTTTAAATATCATGTATGTATTAGTGTGTTGTTATAAAATTACTGTTGTGAAACTTATGACTACTTTCATTCATTCAACACGATTCGGTCTATTACCTTTAATCATAAATAAAAATATGCATTATAAGTATGTCTTTTTAAAAAAAATTCTTAATAATTAAGTAATATCATTATAAATTTTTTTAAATTGTCAACTATTTATTTTATAAAAAATAAATAAATATCATTTTTAACTATAAAAGTTTTATGATTCTTTCACTGATGAAATTATGTTCTTATAATTTTTACACTTATTTTACTCTAAGCAACATAACTTATCTTATCCAATTTAACAATTTTCTATTTCCAAACTTATTTATTATTTCCAATTTTAAAACAACCATCTTTTACAATGTAATCCAATAAATTTCAATAACACATAAACTAGTAGGCATATGGAGTAAACTATAACTTCAACTTAACATCTTTATCAACTAACCATCATGGGCACAGTGTACATGAACAGAGGTATAACTTATTTGTTTAATAACCTCTTCTACCAAGTATAATGTCCAGGCTATTCATTCAGCACTATGGACATTAAGCTTCAACACATAGAAAACAAACACTGCCATGAATATACACAAGATATAGGGCTATGTTAGCTATACTTGTATAAACATCAATATAGTATATTCTTCTTCCCATATAAATAAACCCTACATATAATATTATCCTGGTCTTATATAACCTAATACTAAGATATTAGCATTTAAAATTCACTAATTTACATTGCTAAATTCATCTTCTCATTTCTATAATAACAAATAAATTCATTTTTAGAATAACAGTCTAACTAACTAATAAGACAAGATTATTTCATTCTTTAATAGTTCTCAAACTTAAGCGTAAACAATCAGAATCAGTGTCATATTTTTAACACTTTAAATTATTCAACAAAATATCCAATTCAGTTATAATAAAATCATATCCTTATATTTCTTTTATGTTTAAATATCTTTATGATATCATTAAAATTATGCATATTCTTAAATAACTAAACAAATGATAAATTATGTGTAGGTATCATGTTTTATATATGCATCCATCCGCACAAAATAAACACATTTTAAAACTATTAATAATTTACATTATTACCATAAGTAATTTCTGTTGGCAATTACTTAGTGATGTCTTCTGGATTACGATCTAAATAAACATTTTATTATCGTTTATTCCACATTATCACACTTTAAAATATATTAAGTTTTTTTTTTTAAATTATTATTAAAGATTTTTTTTTTTTATAATACAAATTTAATTACTATTTCAGTAAATAATCTAATGTCTTATATTCCTACGCCTATATTTATACTATGAATAAATATTATTATAATTTTGTTAGTTAAAAATTAATTTTAAAACCATATTTACAATAACTTTATTAGAATTTCTTACGATGAAATGTTTTTTTCTTGATAATAAGTTCATTACAGGAAGTATCTTTTCTCCTGGTAAAAAAACATTAATAACACACTTTTGACGTCAATAATCACGCATGCTCTGGTTCTTAACATTGAAATATATAATTCAAAATGACAGTTCAAGTTAAATATGGTACATTTACTTTTATTCTATAAGACTCACACTAATATAATTAATATTTTTCTTATCTCCAAAACTTTAAATATTTAAACATGTATTGTTAGGTAAATATCTAATTTTAAATACTCTTCAACAAGATAATTTTCCAAATTCTTGTAACTTTTCCATATTTACTGAGGTTTAATATCTTCTTATACAACCAATACTTCTCCCAATATTTTCAAATAATTTAAATTATTTTCCCAAATAATTTACATAAACTTTTGTATGTCCAGCATACCTTAATGACTAACTTGCAATATTTTTTGAAATATGATATAAGTCACATACTTGCAAATGATCTTAATTTTTATATTTTCTAGGAAAAATTCCAGTTTTAAAATATTTCCAATATTTCTTCAGAAAGAAATATCTCCACGTTCTAAAATAATTGTTTGGTCAAATTTAAAAGTTTTTTTCTTTAAAAGTATTTTTCCATCGTATTTTAAATACATTTTCTTTATAAAATTATATTATATCATTTCACTTTATATCTTTTAATGAACATTTTTTTTATATATATATATTTTCTCCGTGACATTCATTTTATGAAATTTAGTCGTAAATCAATATGACTTATCAACACAGGCAAAATTATATACTTTATACAATAATAACATTTGAATATTTCCATTAATTTTTTTTTATATTTAGTGATGACTTCTTCATGTTTAAGTTGATGACAAATTGAATGAAAACAAATCAGCTAAGTAAGGAATTATTTAATTTTTAGCCCTCTTTCTCCATATCACAATCTTGCAATAATAAACTGCTGTATTTTTATAAAAATTGAAGCTAAATAAAATGGATTATTACACTATTAAATACTTTACTGAAATTGTAGAAATACTAACGATGTTATAATAGTACATCAGTAGAATGAGATAACAGCTTAATAATTGTCTGCCAAAATTTACACAGCTCTTAAATACTCCAGCTGATTCCAATTCTGATTGATCCGTTAAACAATCCTGACCTCAAATTATCCAGGACCACGGACATTGGTTTAAAGTTAAAGTTAATAATAATTTACTAAATATTTATTTTTATTATATTATTCAATTCTTACTTAATTTTCACATTTTATTTATACTTACCTCTAAATAATTTTTAAAAATCACATTTCAATATTTATTACCATTTCTATCTTTATTTTGAACTTAATGTATTTATTTTCAACAAAAAACATAAATCTGATTTTATTTATTATATTCACTTTTAAAATCCAATTTAACATTTATAACAGATAATATTATTCTATTTTCAAACCCAGGTGTGCGTCACATGATTTACAAAACTAAATAAGGTGCTAATAATAATTTAGATAGAACTAAAAATAATAATTTAATTTATAAAACATTACATAACCACTATTATAGCATAATTTTAAAATAATTATTTTAATATTATAAAACCAAAAAAATACACTTTCTCCCACATTATTATTTTTTAATCAAATGATTTTTAAAATATAGCCATTAAATACAATTATTATTACTAAATCTATTCGTTTAATTTTAAAGCATTACTTTTAAAATTTACCCTAATTATTATTTAGAAGACTTATTAAATCAGTATTTATTATGGCCAATTCTCCCAACCATACAATCTTATAATGATTTTTAGTTAACTGTTTTCTTACAAACACCAACCTAATACTATACATCAATTATTTTACTTGCCTTAACTAAATTATTCAAAGATTATTAACAGACAACATACATCATCTCCTACCCAACTTCAAAATATAAATTTTTTCAGTAAATTATTACAAATAATCCACTTTAACCTAAACAAAAGGGTATTATATATATATATATATATATATATATATATATATATATATATATAGTTTATATATATATATATATATATATATATATATGCTGATATATACAGCTTGAGTGAAGAATAATTGAAAGGTAGGATTATGCATGTATTTGTCCTGAAATAATTCTATATGTATGAGTTTAGAGTTATGATATATTTTTCTTCCACATTAATTTATTTAAAATAAATAATTATCTTATATATTAATTTTTAACTATTCAAAATGCATTAACTAAATTATGAATTATGAATTTATCAAGAATTGAATTATTTATCAATGTATTTAATTTTACTTTCACACATGTTAGTAATATATATATATAATGTCCATTAATTAAAACAAAATTGTAATTATAATAAAAATAATAAATTTAATAATAACAAATTATTATAAACAATTCTTAAATCCACAGAAGTACTTTCAGTTAATTTCTTAAACCTGCCTCTACTGCCATTAAATTAAAAACAAAAACAAAGTGGAAGCAAACATCATCAATTCAAATCCTACAAATCTTGTAGTTTAATGTTAGCAGCTTGTCTATTTATTAAATGCATTTTATTCCTATTTATAAAAATTGCCTCCTTAATTTTTCTTTTATTATGGTTTCTCTCTTCATGAAGAATTTTCACATTTTCAAAATCAAATTTAAATTTAAATTTACATGTTTTTTCATCATCAAAGAAAACTGAAGGAGACATTAAATCACCATTATTTTTACTTTTTACATGCTTATATAACAATATCAAGATATAAAGTGCTTCTGCAGATTTAAGGATTGTTTATAATAGTTTGTTACCATTAAACTTATTATTTTTATTATATATTGTAACAGGCACATATGTCATTACATTATTTTTTTATTATTATTAAACATAAAAAAAATAAAAGTTTGCAAATAAAAACTTCTTTTTCAAGAATTAAAAATTGAAAATTAATTCTATCTTAAACTCATATATATAAAATTGCACAGATGAAAAAAATTATTAAATGAAAACTTTATTAAAAAAAAAGTATTTTAAAACTAAATTTTCAGTAAAGATTTAAAGATAAAAATATATCTAAGTTTATACAAAACAAATTAATTAATGTTATTGAAAAATGGAAATGATTATTTTAATTAGTCCAAGTGAACTAGCCCTTAGGCATTTAAATGTATAAGCAACGATCAGATAGGAAAACAATAGAAACTAATAGCCAATGAAAGAAATCCATTGGGAAATTGGAACAAAATGTCCTTTGGATCCAAAAGTTACATATAAAAGAAAAAGTTTGGAAATAAATAAGAAATTGAGTAAAAAAAAATTAAGAGAAGATGAAGATGTGTTAAGTTGGAGACTTGGAGGTGAAGAGATTAAAAGACGCACTTTCAATTCCTTCAGTTGTTTTAGAAAAGGAAAATGAAACATTGCTTTTCTTATATTGAGGACTACAGGATCATCGGGGAATTTAATGCTGGATTCCAAATGGCAAGCAACTGTAAAGGATGAACTTTTTTAAAACAGTAACAAGTATATAACTAATGAACATTTCTAAAACTGTAAGCACATTATGAACTTAAATGAATATTAATTTGAAAACACTAAGAAATCTAAAATATAAACTTTTCCAGTATTTATTTTATAGAAATAAAATCCTATCTGACCAAACTAAATTCTTTATTAATTCTTTTTATTTGAGGTATTTCTTTTTTAAAATCATTTCCATTTTTTTTTTATTCTTTTAAGTTTTATTTATGATTTTTGTTTTTCATTAAACTAAATTATATAAATGTTAAACTTAAATCGGGCTATTGTAAAGTTTTATTAGGGGAGGGTAATCTTAGGTTATTCATTTTGTAGTTGAATTAGGTCAATGGATGGGATATATTGGCATAATTAGTAGATGTAGTACAAGGTTTTCTACATGCAGAATTGAATTATACGGCACACAACCCCTTTGGCCTATGGAATGCGATCGTAAGTCGGCAAAAATGACCGCAGTCCTTTCCTATGGAGTTTTTTTTATTGCTCTTCTCATCATATAGATGTAGTATTCCTATCTGGATGAGAGTAAATTTCTTCTCTTAACCCTGCTGCTCAGATGTACATTCCTGACAGTATGACATTTCATGTTGTCATATTCGTATTACATTGAATACATCGATATATCAGATGGATTGAAGTTGGTTTAACTATGAGCTTTGGCCTAAGGTTAAATATTTTCTTTTCAAGTGCAAATGTATGTAATCTATTCATCCTCAACACTCTAAATAAAAATGCATTAAATTTAAGTTAGGTATAGATGCTTGCATGGATTCATTATCGGTTAATTATGTTTTTGGTTTTCATATTTGATCAAAATATATAGACATTCGATAAATAATGATACCTTACAGTGAGTATCTAAAATGTATTTATTCAGATATCTTTTAAGTTATTGGTGTCAATGCGGCATCTTATGATGAATGCCATTGGGTTTCTTATAAATTTCCCTCTGCAATTCCACCAATGATTTTATATTTTGATCATTTATGTTTATTTTGAAATGTTTTTAACCGTGTAATCTATGTAACCGATCTATACTCAACATTATAAAACAAACTTTTATAAACCCATCTGTGCAAACTTATAAAAATTAAAAATGTAAGTTAAATTTTAAAATGTAAAACTGATACTAAAACAATTTTAAATATTATATATGTGCGTAAATAAGTTTTTGTGTGTATAGTTACTGGCAGTGGCTTATTTTATTCTTTTTAAAAATATTCTTAGACAAGAATTTATAAATAAAGTATAATTTAATAAATATGTATAAACCTCTGCTACTTCATAAGCTAGTGACAATGGGCTAATGACCGAAATCAAAATATATAAAATAAAAAAAATATTTTTTTTTAACTTACGTATCTGCCTACCATATAAAATTTCTAGGTTTTAAGTGGCCTAGTGGCACCCTTGTAATGCAGATATGTTAAGACAATAATCCAGACCATTATAATTGGTCTCCCAACATGAGCCGATTTTAATAAACCACGTATACCCTGAGTAAATTTCTTTTTTCAAAGTGAGATATTTTTATCTATTTACATAAAACCCTATACACTTTGAATCTTATAAAAGCACTGCCAGAAAGAAATAGCACATATATTAAACACGAAAAAATATTAACAATATTAAATTGTATTTTGTTAAAAAGAAAGTCAAAAGGTTGCAATTAATATGTTTTTTTGTTTGTTAATATATATTATGCTTTTATGTGTATAGGCGCCCACAGCCACATAAGTTTATGATGGTAAATGTGGTACCTTATGATGAGTATGTTTGGGAATTACTTCAGTGTAACCCTATGTATGCATTTCAATCAGTCATAAGTAAGTTGGTGGTATTTATAATTGTGCTACAAATATACATGTTTAAACCCATTATTTCTTAAAACATATTTACCTTAGTACAACCTTTTTAAATAAATAATTTATATAATTTGCTTGTCATGCTGTGTGTAAAAATAAAATGTATGGAAAATAGAACTTTTGAAGGGAGGAGATGTAAATGTAGTGGTTCATAGAAAACGATGGTCAAAATTTTTTTTTTATATAGTCTTTTTGTAAAATTACTAACTGAATGTTTTGCAAATGTTTTCGGTAACCATGTACCAAATTACTAACCCAAAGTAAAATATATTTTTTTTTGTTTATTTTTTTTAAGCTAGTTTACTGATATGTAACAGGCACATACGCCATTACATTATTTTTTTATTATTATTAAACATAAAAAAATAAAAGTCTGCAAATAAAAACTTCTTTTTTATGAATTAAAAATTGAAAATTAATTCTATCTTAAACTCATATATATAAAATCACAAGGATGAAAAAAATTATTAAATGTAAACTTTAAAAAAGAAAAAGTATTTTAAAACTAAATTTTCAGTAAAGATTTAAAAATAAAAATATATCTAAGTTTATACAAAACAAATTAATTAATGTTATTGAAAAATGGAAATGATTATTTTAATTAGTCCAAGTGAACTAGTCCTTGGGCATTTAAATGTATAAGCAACGGTCAGATAGGAAAACAATAGAAACTAATAGCCAATGAAAGAAATCCATTGGGAAATTGAAACATAATGTCCTTTGGATCCAAAAGTTACATATAAAAGAAAAAGTTTGGAAATAAATAAGGAATTGAGTAAAAAAAAATTAAGAGAAGACGAAGATGTGTTAAGTCAGAGACTTGGAGGTGAAGAGATTGAAAGACGCACTTTCAATTCCTTCAGTTGTTTTAGAAAAGGAAAATGAAACATTGCTTTTCTTATATTGAGGACTACAGGATCATCGGGGAATTTAATGCTGGATTCCAAATGGCAAGCAACTGTAAAGGATGAACTTTTTTAAAACAGTAACAAGTATATAACTAATGAACATTTCTAAAACTGTAAGCACATTATGAACTTAAATGAATATTAATTTGAAAACACTAAGAAATCTAAAATATAAACTTTCCCAGTATTTAATTTATAGAAATAGAATCCTATCTGACCAAACTAAATTCTTTATTAATTCTTTTTATTTGATGTATTTCTTTTTTAAAATCATTTCCATTTTTTTTGTTCTTTTAAGTTTTATTTATGATTTTTGTTTTTTGTTAAAATAAATTATATAAATGTTAAACTTAAGTCGGGCATGAATAGCTATATAGATTTGTAAAGTTTTATTAGGGGAGGGTAATCTTAGGTTATTAATTTCATAGTTGAATTAGGTCAATGGATGGGATATATTGGCCTAATTAGTAGATGTAGTACAAGGTTTGCTATGTGCAGAATTGAATTATACGGCACACAACCCCTTTGGCCTATGGAATGCGATCATAAGTTGGCAAAAATGATCGCAGTACTTTCCTATGGAGTTTTTTTATTGCTCTTCTCATCAGATAGATGTAGTATTCCTATCTGGATGAGAGTCAATTTCTTCTCTTAACCCTGCTGCTCAGATGTACATTCCTGACAGTATGGTATTTCAGGTTGTCGTATTCGTATTACATTGAATACATCGATATATCAGATGGATTGAAATTGGTTTAACTACGAACTTTTGGCCTAAGGTTAAATAAGGATAGAATATTTTCTTTTTAAATACAAATCTATGTTGTCTATTCATACTCGACACTATAAATAAGAATGCATTAAATTTAAGTTGGGTATAGATGCTTGCATGGATTCGTTATCGTTAATTATGTTTTTGGTTTTCATATTCGATCAAAATATATAGACATTTGGTAAATAATGATACCTTACAGTGAATATCTAAAATGTATTTATTTGCATGTCTTTTAAGTTATTGGTGTCAATGCAGCATCTTATGATGAATGCCATTGGGTTTTTTTATAAATTTCCCTCTGCAATTCCACCAATGATTTTATATTTTGATCGTTTATGTTTATTTTGAAATGTTTTTAACCATGTAATCTATGTAATCGATCTATACTCAACATTATAAAACAAACTTTTATAAACCCATCTGTGTAAACTTATAAAAATTAAAAATGTAAGTTAAATTTTAAAATGTAAAATTGATACTAAAGCTATTTTAAATATTATATATGTGCGTAAATAAATGTTTGTGTGTATAATTACTGGCAGTGGCTTATTTTATTCTTTTTAAAAATATTCTTAGACAAGAATTTATAAATGAAGTATATTTTAATAAATATGTATAAACCTCTGCTACTTCATGAGCTAGTGACAATGGGCTAATGACTGGAATCAAAATATATAAAATTAAAAAAAAAATTTTTTTTAAGTTACGTATCTGCCTACCATATAAATTTTCTAGGTTCTAAGTAGCATAGTGGCGCCCTCGTAGTGCAGATATGTTAAGACCCTAATCCGAACCATTATAATATATATATATATTGTAATCTTCTCCCTGATCTATCTGGTCAATCAACAAATCATACCATACATTTTAGCGACTAAATTCTCCTATGCAACCTATCATACTCTCATTATCAAGAATATAAGAATAAAGAAACAAAAATGTAAAACAAACAAAATGATTACTGTATTGAATAAAACTAGCATAAAACTATAGATCTAAAGAAGATCACAAGGTGATTAATAGAGATAATAACTTCTGGTCAAACCAGTTTTAAAATCCACACAAACAAAAAGTGATGAGTTAAATTTGATGTTCAGCAAACTAATAAATAATTAATAATTATATCTCTGGAATGATTAGAAAAATTAAACTTATAAATGAAATGTTAAGTAAATTATGATGTAGATGACTACATGAATGATGGAAAGAAGTAATAATTAACTGGTGGAATGAAATGAGTCTAAGAATGAAGAGAAAAGAGCAAAGATGTATGAGAATAATGAATGATTGAGATGATAATAGAATAAGAGTTAATGAATAGTTAAGATGATAAAAGAATAAAAGTTGATGTATGATTAATCAATTATGATAATGAATTAATGTCAAATGAGAATGAATAACTATAAGAATGATAAAGATGAAATTAAAGAACAATGTTGATGATGAAGACTGGAATTTTAAACTATAAACTAATATGAGATTAAATGGTAAAAAGATAAGCTAACTAAAAATAGGAATTTCAAGCTTGACACAACCAGAATTTTATCATGAAGTTAAAACAAACTATACTTTTTACAACAACAACAACAACAAAAATAATTTATACCTTAAAGTTTAGTTGACTTCATAAAACAGTGAAAGTAATCTATTTCAAGTCCAACTATAATAATTAACTAGATATAAAATTTCTTACAAATTTAAATTCTATCTTAAAACTTAACAACTAATTCTTCTCAGGGTTCTAACATTCAAAATCATTATACAAAGTATATTTGGGTCAGTAAGAGGGATTTTACCACTACCCAAACATAATGCACATAACAGCTCTCAATCTAAACTCAAATTAAGAACTATATTTAACAGTTACACATAAACTTCATAACTAATCTAAACTTTAAAATCTATGACTGGGAATGACTATTTAATAATTAAAAAAAAACAATAACTTACCAAATTCCTGTTATTAGATAATGATAAACCATGTGAGCAAGATCAGTGAATGATAGCTCTGTGGATTTAACTAAATCAATCAAATCAATATTATATTTATCTTTTAATCTATTACTTAAACAATATGTACTATAAGTTATTAACATTTTGATTATTGTGTGATTATGCATTAGATGTACTAACAAATTACAAGGCTTACCAAAATTATTATGATATAGCATAATTTAGTTAATAGTGCTATATTAATTGATGATGATTTCAATTTATAATCTTCTGATAGGTTGATAGCAATAACAATAATAGTGTTTATATGTGGTAATTAGCAATAAGATTACAGGCAACTAAATAAATTTTTAAATACAACAAACTTTATTTATAATATTTACAAATTTTTTTAATTCACAGACATGGCATGAAATAAAACCAATATATTAAAAGAACTTATAAATGGGAAAATACTTGGTATCCCATTGACTATATACTCAGTCAATGCGACTAACTTATAAATTGATGTTCAACAGTATCATTTATTACAATTTAGCCTATTTTAAAGAATAAAATAATGAAACTTATTTAAGTTGAATTAGCACTTAAATTACAAAACTAGCAATATATTTAGAACTTTAGGATATGCACAAAGTTTAAATTTAGAATTCAAAGAAACTCATGAAGTATTGCATTCTCCTAAAGCCCTTTCTTTTATCAGAATATGATAAGGGCAATTATCATATTCTGCACAATTAATAACTTATTCAAATTTGAAATGAATAGGTTTGATGCATTAAAGTAAGAATAAACATCAAAAGTCAAATACACATAGATCTCACTACAACATTACCTATATCCACAACTTAATTATTGAATAACTTCTGATCTTACCAATCTATTGTAAAATCATTACTTGATGAAGATGAATCGACACTGCCAATATGCATCTCTTGCTTTTACATCAAAAAAATTCTACCATTATCAATAATCTTAGTTTGATCTGTCTATAACTGATAATGATCCTACAACATAATAAAACACTATAACAATTAAGCTAACAATACAGATAAACTAGTGTTCTTAAATTCAACATTATTTTATACTTGCTATATGATTTTTGAACTACTATACTTCACCATACATGGTAGAAAAACTAACTGTATATCATCATGAGGAATTTAACACTAACAAGGGAGCTATATAAAACAACATGACAGTGGTATAATAATATGGCTGATTCTACTACCTCTCAATGGGTATACACATGTGTGGGCTTTGCTTCATCACAAAAAATAGAATTCAGACCATGGATATCCTTTCTTTAGGGTTATTTATGCTAACAAGCATTAATTACTACTTACCCTCTACTAATCTTTTGAACTACTATACTTCACCATACATGGTGGAAAAACTAACTCTATATCATCATGAGGAATTTAACATTAACAAGGGAGCTATATAAACAACATGACAGTGGTAAAATAATATGGCTGATTCTACTACCTCTCAATGGGTATAAACATGTGTGGGCTTTGCTTCATCACAAAAAATAGAAATCAGACCATGGATATCCTTTCTTTAGGGTTATTTATGCTAACAAGCATTAATTACTACTTAGCCTCTACTAATCTTTCCTCTCATGAAATCAGCAATAGGCAACTCTCCATCAGCCCATGCTGAATATTAATATTAATCTATTGGATGCCATTCTATTGGAACATCCTATCAGCTAAAAACTGTCACTAGTCATTCTCAAATTATAGCAAGGTAAAACAATACCAACAAGATCAGTGGAGATATACATACTCTGTATCACAATATAGAACCATTAATGTATCAATAGACAGAGCAAAATATAGATATCAAATGATCATTAATTATTTACAATGATAACTATACTTTTGTTAAAGAGAGCACAACATATTTAAGCAATAAATATCAAACTTGCATTTGTATTCAAAGTGGTCAAGTTCATTTCTATACAAAATTACAAAATGAAAAAGGCTTACATTCAATTTTCTTGTATATAAAAAAATAATTCGGTCATTCCAATATATATATATTTGATAAAATGTCTGCATATTCACTTCTTTAATAATATACATTGAGCTGGTATTTTTTATCCAGCTCATAATCATACATATATATACATACATATTTGGTAAAAATAAAATATATACATTGTAATAAACTTATTTTATTAGAAATAAATAAACACGCACATATATATATTGTTAAAATATAAATATCATTTTATAATACACAATTTTAAAAAAATAAATTAACACTTAGTTTTAAAATGGGGATTTAAGAAATTAAAAATTAGATCAAGATCTTGCTTATTGATAAAAGTTTGTCTTTTGTTTAGTCTTTAAAAAAATTTTTAAAGATAGAAAGTAAGAGAAAGCAATTAGTTTTATTGTTGGGACTTTGACAGTGAAGGTATTTCTATGCTATCTATTATACTGATCAATTGGAATGTTTTTTTGGAATTTTAAAATAAAATATGAAATAAAAGAAGAGAATATTAAAGGTGTAAACTGAGACTTTGAAAGAAAAAAAACTATAATTACGGACTTTCCTTTTGTTTAAAAATTAATTGGATTTCTGCCGAGGTCAATATCTAATTGATAAGTTTCAATTCGTCTCAGACTGTTGAATAGTAAAGACCTAAAAAGCACAAGGAGAAAATGTTGAATGGCTAGAGCTAACAGAACTTTCCCTTTTGGGAACCTCTTGCTATTGCCACCTAGAACTGCCTTGTAAATGCCATACATAGAGAGCTAGCCAAGGAGAAAGGACTGGAAGGAGACATGGACAAACCATGAAGAATATAGAGTGAAATATTCCACCCACACAGGATTTACACTGATTGATCAGGGTACAATAGACTTTTTTTGTTGTAATTTCAAGAGACATTTGCGTAATAGATTTAAAAAAAAAGAAAGAAAAGCCTTCACTTCAAATATCTCAAAGTTTCAGCAATAGAAAGGGAGACATATAGTCTTTAAGTAGATGTACTTACTAATTTTAATTAACCCACATTATATTGTTTTTTTTTATTATTTAATTTTTTTGTTACAGCCTATTAATTAACTTTAGTTTCTATGATTGTTATTCTTATAATGTATAGATAGGGATAAGAAAAATTGTATACTCGCTCTAAGGACAAGTAAAAGATTTAACATTAGAAAGAGGAGGTTTGACTGCATTTATTTTTAACAAATGCACTCTTATAGTAAGTCACCCTTGAGTTCCCTCATAGATATATACCATGATATTTGATGAAATATTGTATAACTGGTAAAGTGATGGCACATGATCCTTCGAGAATGATACATGCTAAATCTTGATTAGAAAGAAAAAGGATCAGGAGGGTTTGATTTGACAAATGCGAGGGAAGGGAATAACCAACAAATAGAATAAAGGTTAATAAATATTTCAACAATATTTAAGCGTCGATCTGTTTTTTTTTAGTTATTATAATTAATTCTTATCTTTCATTTTGTGATCTTTTGGTCCGTTAAAAAGAAAATAATTTTAAGGTTTGCAATTGGTGATTGCCATTCGTAAATAAATCAACCGTTATTATAAATTTTTTTTTTATAATATGGTCTAGGCAGAAATGTTTAGTGGCACCCTCAAACGACCACCATACATTGCAATCTCATAACATTTAAGAGTGTAACAAAATGTATTGTTACAGAGGATAGGAGCAGGTAAAATTAAAGAAAATGGCGTCTCAACGTGTAGGGCTTGTTAGCTAAATAAACATCTTGAGATTAGGGTAAAAGTGGAGTAAGGCAGGTTCAGGTGGTTAGAGTGAGAAGTTAGTGTCGCAGTAGGGGAGGGTTTTGAGTGTCAGAAGTAAATTTAAAATACTGTAGATAATATGCAGGATAAAATTAAGATAAAAATGTTTGAAGGAGACAAAGAGGAGACTCTATTCGAACACTTGGAAAGTTTAGAAGAGTGTTTTTGTATGTACGAGGCAAGGGAAGAAGAAAAAATAGTTATAGCAAGTAATTATTTGGTGGGCATGGCAAGAGATTGGTGGAAAATGATACAGAAAAGACCAGATGATTTCAAACAGTACAAAAATAAATTAATACATACATTTTGGAATGTAAAGAGACAAGAAAAGTTACGAAGAGTGGTAGAAGTAGAAAGGTATAAAAAAGAAGAAAGGATAGGATATAGACAGTTTTTTTAAAGATAATGATAAAATTGAGAAGGATGATAAAATATTTTATTGGTGAACAGCAAATTATAAGTATTATAAAAAAATTGCCACAAAATATATGAGAGAGATTAACTGTCTGTAGGTGCGAAGGTGTGGAAGATATATTGGAAATTCTTAGAAAGGAAGAAAATGTACAGGAAGAAGAGAAACAAGAACAACTCCCTAATCTATTAAATATAGTAATTGAGGAAGAATAGAAAATACAAATGATGGCAGAACAAACTTGCCCTATGATAACGATAAAAATACTGGGAATAGAGATACAGGCCCTACTAGACATGGGGAGTCAAGTCTCAATAATCTCAAATAAAATATTAGATCAAATCAGAGTTTAGAAGAGGGAAATACATTTGTTACCATTAAGAAAGTCTGAAATAACTATGGCTAATAGCAAAAGAGTTAAGTTAGATCCTATACAAATATACAGGGAAGTACAAGTGGGAGGAAAAAAATACAGCATACATTATTATCAATGCCAAGTTTGGTAGAAGATCTTATATTGGGGTCGGATTTTATGCACTGAACTGGGAGGAAAATTAATTATAGCGAAAAGAATATAATGATAGAAAACGAAAAGGTGCCATTTAGTGGATATAGCAGACAGAGTGCTAACAAGGTAGCTTACATGGTAACTAATGACATATACCAAGAAATAGAATGTAAAATAACTGAGTTAGGTAATAATAATGGGGGCTGGAAAAGTCAACTTAAAGAGGCACTTTTGAAAAATGAACAAGTATTCGCCATTAAACCAGGAATTATAAAGAGATATGTTCATCAGATAAAGGTGAAAGAAGAAACTCATTTTCAGGGTAGGTCGTACCCAGTTCCTGTCAAATATAAAGAGGAAGTTGATAAACAAATACAACAAATGGAACAATGGGTTATTATAAAAAAACAACAGTCACTGTATATAAACCCTTTAGTAATTGTAAAAAAAAAGGAAAGCTCTATGAGAGTATGCTTAGATGCTCATCAGTTAAATACTATTACTATACCTGATTGGGATGTGCTGCCCCAAATCACAGATTTGCTGTTGGAATTTAAAGGAAAAAATATTTTTCGTCATTCGATTTGACATCAAGTTTCTGGCAGATGGTGCTTCATGCTGAGGATCAAAAATACATGGCATTCTGTTATGAAGGCTTTATGTATGTGTTTCAACGAGTTCCATTTGGACTAATTAACAGTGGATCAGGGCTATTACGATGTTTAGACCAGGTACTTTCTTCGAGGGTAAAAGAATTTTTACTCTATTATATGGATGATGTCATGATTGCATCACAATCCCCTCAGGAACATTTAGAAAATTTAGTTGTGTTCCTTCGTGAGTGTCATGAAAAGAATATTACAATAAATCTGAAGAAAAGTAATATATTTCAGGAAAAAATTATATTTCTTGGTCATCTCATATGTGCTAAAAAGGTGAGACCCCATCCTGACAAGATAGAAGCAATTGTTAAATTCCCCCAAACAAAGAATAGAAAACAGATTAGATCGTTCCTTGGTATATGCAATTTCTACCAAAGGTTCTACAAGGATTGTTCTATAGATACGGAAGCACTTGTGCGTTTACTGAGAAAAGAAAGCAAGTGGGAATGGATGGAAAAACAAGAGCAAGCATTTAAACAGATCAAAGAAAATTTTGTAGATACTGTAACACTCGCCTATCCGGATTTTACCAAACCTTTTAGGTTACAAACTGATAGTAGTAGTATAGGATTGGGAGCGGTACTGTTTCAAGAGAATGAAGAGATGACACCTCAGGTTTTGTATTTTTTAAGTAGGACATTAAATCCTGCAGTAGGACATTAAATCCTGCAGAAAGAAATTATACCACTATGGAAAGGGAGGCATTGCCAATTGTTTGGGCATTAAATAAACTTAAGCATTTACTTTTAGGGTCTGAGATTATTATTATCACCGATCATAAAAGCTTAGAGTTTATAAATAGGTGTTACGTAACTAATGATAGGCTTATAAGATGGGCATTATTAACTACAGGGTATGCATTGCTCCAGGAAAGAAAATATAGTACTGGATATATTAAGCAGAAATCCACTTATGGATCACAGTCAAAATTTAACACTGGAGAAAAGCTCGATTAATGCCTCTTAAAGCAGATTCTGTGGTATCGATAGAGAAAGATTTCAAAAGACTACATTTTTTACAAAACTTGGACACTATGTGCAGGAAGCTGATACAAGGCTGTAAAGAAGCAAATGTCAGACAACAAAAAATTGCATGCAAGAAAAAAACAAATTATATCGGTATAAAATAATAAATGGGTTGTTGATGTTTCAGGTTAAAAAGGAAGTAGATTGTTGGAGAGTATTTATACTGCAAAATTTAAGGGAAAGGCTAATAAAGTATGTGCATGGTATATATGGTCATTATGGATCTCTTAAACTAGTAAACTTATACAGAGATGGTATTATTGGCCAAACTTGTATCAATCAGTAGTTACTATGTTACAGAGGTGTCATGAGTGTCGGCAAAGTAAACCAGCTAATAAAAATTACGCTGGAACACCAGCACCAATAATAGCTAAGAACCCAAACAAGCTTCTAGCCATAGATTTTTATGGTCCACTACAGTCATTTCATAGAAATAAATATATATTGGTGGTGACGTTTTCTCGAAATTAGTACAGGCTTATCCTCTATGAAAGGCTGACACTGGGTCTTCCATAACTGTACTAAAAGAAAAAACAATTTGTTCAAGTTGGCAAACCTCAGATGATTTTAAGTGATCATGGAACTCCTTTTATATTGAGGAAATGGAAGAATTGGCTTCAACATGAACAGATACATCATGTTCTCACCTCTAACCGTAACCCTCAATCTAACCCTTGCAAACAGGTTATGAAAGAATTGGGGAACTTATTTCTTGTACATGTGAAAGGTAACCATCAACAGTGGTTTAAAGTATTGCCACAAATGGTTAAAATAATTAAATTATACATATCATGAATCTACAGGGTTAATGCCTGAATGCTTACACTACGGTCGAGTTGAGCCTTCTCTCCTCAAGTGTCCCATTCCTACTGTTACTGAAATGATAAATGTAATGGAAGATTGAAGCTTTTCTAGAGACAGATTAAAGAAGAAAGCTGAACAGAGAATAAAGAAGGAGAATGCTTGCCCAATACAATTTACGGTAGGCGACTGGGTTTATGTTAAAACCCAGCCAGTTAGCAAATTAAATGAGAAACAATATAAAAAGTTTTTCCCTCTATTCGAAGGCCCATACAGAATCATCCAAAAATGTGGACTTAATGCATTTATAATACAAGGTAAAAGAAATAAAAAGTGCACTTATAATGCATGAAGTCTAAAACCTTTTAAAGAAAAGGAGGAAAAGACCTCACAGCGTGATTAAGGGTTTTTTTTTAAAGTTTTTTTTTGTTTGTTGGGAAAGGGTGCAATGAGCTGGTATTTTTCTGCCAGCTCATAATCATACATATATATACACCCATATTTTGTAAAAAAAAATATATACATTGTAATAAACTTATTTTATTAGAAATAAATAAACATGCACATATATATATTGTTAAAATATAAATATCGTTTTATAATACATAATTTTAAAAAACTAAATTAACAGTTTTAAAAGGGGGATTTAAGAAGTTAAAATAAATTAGATCAAGATCTTGCTTATTGATAAAAGTTTGTCTTTTGTTTAGTCTTTAAAAAATTCTTAAAGATAGAAAGTAAGAGAAAGCAATTAGTTCTGTTGTTGGGACTTTGACAGTGAAGTTATTTTTATGCTATCTATTACGCTGATCAATTGGAATGTTTCTTTGGAATTTTAAAATAAAATATGAAATAAAAGAAGAGAATATTAAAGGAGTGAACAGAGACTTTGGAAGAAAAAAAACTATAATTACGGACTTTCTTTTTGTTTAAAAATTAATTGGATTTTTGCCGAGGTCAATATCTAATTGATAAGTTTCAATTCAGCTCAGACTGTTGAATAGTAAAGACCTAAAAAGCGCAAGGAGAAAATGTCGAATGGCTAGAGCTAACAGAACTTTTCCTTGTGGGAACCTCTTGCTATTGCCACCTGGAACTGCCTTGTTAATGCCGGTCATAGAGAGCTAGCTGAGAAGAAAGGACTGGAAGGAGACACGACAAACCATAAAGAATATAGAGTGAAATATTCCACCCACACAGGATCTACACTGATCAATCAGGGTAAATAGACTTTTTTTGTTGTAATTTCAAGAGACATTTGTGTAATAGATTTAAAAGAAAAAAAGAAAGAAAAGCCTTCACTTCCAATATCTCAAAGTTTCAGCAATAGAAAGGGAGGGATATAGTCTTTAAGTCGATGTACTTACTAATTTTAATTAACTCACATTATATTGTTTATTTTATTATCTAATTTTTTTGTTACAGCTTATTAATCAAACTTACCTTTAGTTCCTATGATTGTTATTCTTATAATGTATGGATAAGGATAAGAAAAATTGTATACTCGATCTAAGGACAAGTAAAAGATTTAACATTAGAAAGAGGAGGTTTGAGTGCATTTATTTTTAACAAATGCACTCTTATAGTAAGTCACCCTTGAGTTCATTCATAGATATATACCATGATATTTGATGAAATATTGTATAATTGGTAAAGCGACGGCACATGATCCTTCGAGAATGATACATGCTAAATCTTGATTAGAAAGAAAAAGGATCAGGAGGGTTTAAATTGACAAATGTGAGGGAAGGGAATAACCAACTAATAGAATAAAGGTTAATAAATATTTCAACAATATTTAAGCATCGATCTGTTTTGTTTCTTTTTTAGTTATTATAATTAATTCTTATCTTTCATTTTGTAGTCTTTTCATCCGTTAAAAAGAAAATAATTTTAAGGTTTACAATTGGTGGTTGCTGTTTGTAAATAAATTAACTGTTATTATAAAAAAAAATTTATAATACGGTCTAGGCAGAAATGTTTAGTGGCTTCCTCGAACAGCCACCGTACATTGCAATCTCGTAAAATTTAAGAGCGTAACAAAATATTTTGTTACAACATTAAAATTGGTTTTAAAATATGAGAGAAGTAAATATTTTTCTCTTTCTTTCTAGATAAATGATATATATAATCTTGTATTTTCCCCTAATTAAAAAAAAATAAAATACATAAAATAGATGTATATATTTTACACATTTTTTTTAAACTCAATATATATATATATATTTAATGCCACAACAAAACATATATGTTTAAAAAATAAAATTCCCAAACAACACATTACATAAGTAATATATATAACACAGCAATAATAAAAAAAATAAAAGTACATTTTTATCCATTAAATTTTATCCTTTTCATTCAAGTTATTCCATTGTTGTAAGTTACAATAAGACTTAATATTGAGATGTGCAAACATTTTAGATAACGCATATATATTTTATTATTCTGTTGGATGTATAAGAAGCAATATTCAACACATAAGCAAAAGCAAAAATTATTTGATGGTTTTTGTACCAATAATTAATAAGACAATTAAAATTCACACTTCCAATTGTGCAGAATTCAAAGGATAAGTTTATCTATTTTTCTCTAGATAATTTTCCTTGAAAATTAGTTGAATTTTATTACACTTAACATATTTATTTATTTATTTTTTTAATGATTTATTGATTATGTTCTATTCTCCATGGTAAATGTAACAACTTTAAATAATGTTTAAACAGTCGGGACATTTTTTTTTAAAACCATTTTCAAAATCTTATTTATTCATATTGCATGGAAAACTTTTAGAAGCAAATAATTCGTTTGTTCCATTTTAATTAGCAAACTATTATATAATTAACAATCTTAAACAAAATTTATCCATTTATCACTATGATATCCTTGGCATTTTAATTAAATGGTAATTGATTATTTCTATCATTACATAAGTTCCCGGTACAGAAAAAAAAATCAGCAGATCAGAACAGATAATAAAATCATGCAATTATTTTTTTTTTACTTTATTAAAAGTTAGATGATTCAAAAATGACTTTGTAATTTATTTGCTATATATATTATAACACTTGTTTTCAAAATTATTTCAAATTATTATTTTTTTCTTGATATTTTAATTTACAAACACAATCAAACATAATCAACTTTTTAGTTTACGTATAAATAATTTGTGCATTATTTTTAAAGATAAGACTTTAAATATATAAATAAAGTAAAAGCAAAAGCTTACTTTCTTTTGAATTTTCCTGGGTTTGAAATAAGGTTTATGAGAGACAGTTATTATGCACAAGGTTTCCATTTCTCTTCCAGTATAACTTCTCAGAATTATCAATCAATAAAAGAATGATGTTTAAATGACTGCAAGGTTTTGAGATTTTCTATTCCAGCATTTGTAGATAACACGATATTATCATTTCATTGAATTAGATTCCAGAATTTTCTGATGTTTAGTTTTTTTTCTTCCTTATTTTAGATCAGACTTGAATTCTGTGGTTGCTTAGTTCTTGTTTTTCTTAATTAGTCCACCCCCCCCTACAACTGGGTTAGATAATATATAGCTTGTTTTTTCTAATGCAATGTGGGAGTAAATTGGCCAATAATTTTTTAGTGTGAATAATTAATATTATCTCCTCTGGCTTTATTTTTAATAACTATCCATTATTATTCAAGACAGCTTTAGATTTACTACATAAAAAATATGCTTAAGTAATTTACTATAATAATTCGTTTTACAAGATTTACAAATTTGATTTAATTATTTATTTATTTTATTATTGCTATTCAACAGCAATAAAATAGCAATATATTTATCTCCCAATTAACAACAATATTTTTAAATTGTTATTTTAGTCTAGTCAGAGCCTAGACTGGGTTTGAAATCTTATCTCAACTCAAGCAATTTTCCCAGTGCATTCAAAATGATCTTTATTGAAAGCCACTTGTTAAGATTTTAATGCCAAATATATTATCATTTAAAATTTTGGATTATTTAATCCAGGGACCTAAATAAAAGGTCACAATATATATATATATATATATATATATAATAAATTTGATATATATATATATATATATATATATATATATATATGCAAATTTATTATCATTGTATTTATTTATTGTTATTATTTAATCTTTTTATATTACATTAATTATATTTTCATAAATAAATTTATTTTTCTTATCATTGCTTCTCCTTTTAATTCATTTATTAATCTAATTACATATCTTTATTTATAATTTACAAGACATAAGTAATAATTATTAAAGTCAAATATTTATTACATTATGAATATTAATTCTGCTAAAGTAGTAATTAGGATCTCATTTTAGGATTTATATTACATTAAAATGATCAAGTATTAGATGTCCAGTATGATCATTTAATATCTCATCACTCAGTTTTAGTTTTTAAATATTTCCATCCTATTATATAAATCTCAATCATTTTAAAAATCTTAAACAGAATGCAAAGATTTGAAATCATGAATTAATCATAAATAGTCTAATTTTATTACAATTGAAAATTTTCATATTTAAAAATGATTTATTTAAATGGATATTGTTCTATACATGAGGAGTCAGAGTGACTTGAGGTCAATATGGGTCATAACAACAATATTGGAATCATAATGGAATTTGGGATTCTATCATCAGATTTTCAATGATATGGATGCTGAAGAGTTGGAGGTTGGAGTGGATTGAAGCCTGTCCATTAAAGTATAAGGATTTGATATCTTAATATAAACTGAGCAATTATTATATATATGGGTAGGACTTAATAATCTGGACCAACTGGTAAGTGCTGGTATATTGGTGATTATTTATTTTTTCTACATGTGTATGATCATGAATATCAGTAGTATGAGAAAGTGTGGATGGTGGAAGGTTTTTTGAAAGTCTGAATTAAAATCTCTTATATTTAGAAAAAGAGAGTATTTTGAAATCTGTAAAGTATTACAAAAAAAAAGTTAATGATAATATATAAAAAATATAATTGTGAATTGGTAACAAAAGCTATAGAAGAGAACAAAAATGTCAAAACTATAAAATAACATCTTGATATTGTTGTTAAAAAGCCATTTTAGAATAATGAAGAAAATATATCCACCATTACTAAAAAAATATAGTATCATGACAGTGGAAAAAGTTCTTCAAAAAACTATATAGTATTAAAAATCAAAAAACAAAACTAAACAAAATAGCCTTTATAATTAAATTGTAAAACAAATCAAACATTTAAAAAAAGATGTGTCATATGCAATTACATTCATCAAGAATATATACATTCTAGAGAATATATAATTATTTATATTATTTTAAAGAATATAGAAATTTCAACTGGAGATTTAAATGTTAGATATAAGAAGGAATACAAAACAATATACATGAATGATAGAGGTCATTTTGACCATCAATAAAATGTTTAGGCCAAAGTGATGTTGAGTTTGATATGTTGTTTAAAAAATGGTAATGTATGGGCAGTAAAAATCTTAATGTGAATTTCAAGTGATTATACAAAAGACTTAGAAAAAAACCATATGAGAGGTGGATGAATGAGATAAAAAATATTTCTGGTATAATGTGTAGAAAAAGAATTGGTTTAAAATTTTAAATCTTTATCTTGCAATTGATAGATAATGGTTGTAATTGATGATGAATGTGATATCATAGTCAAATTAATTAAAAATATTGTACTTAAAAAATACATATTTTTAGTAAAAAATATTATTTATTTAAAATGTAATTTTTGGCTTTAAAAGTAACTTAATTCAAAAAATGAAATGGCTGCCTATGTTTTTAATAATTAATCTGATTAAATATTTTTAGGTTTTATTTTTTTTATAAAGCCCTTAAGAATAATTTTCAAAAATTTTAAATTTAAAATATTTTCTTAATATGAGAAGAGAGGAGGGAATGTAGTAAATAATGTAGTTAGAGGATTAAAATAAAAATTGAGTTTTTTTTTTAAAATAAAAAATAAAGCATTTTTATTTTTAAAGAAATTGTTTGAATATGTACTTTTAAATTAAAATATGGATTTTTTTTTTTAAAAATAAGCGAACCTTGATTCTTTTACAAATTATGCTAAATGTAAATTTTATTGATAATACACACACACATATATATATATATTCTAATAGAATATAGCTGTTAGGAAGATGATTATGTCAGAATAATCAATGCCATATGTTTTTTATAGCCAGCTAAATATAACTGAATATGGTATTTATAGTGGTTAAATGTAAATATTCATATTAGATATTAGGTTGCCAAATATAACTGAATGACTGAATGGTTTTATATATATATAATACAGTGAAATAGAAGTAGCACCAAATGATGTAGTTCATAAAAGTCATGGATGTAAATTGTTAATACGAAAATAAAAATAGCACTCATAAAGAGAACAAATTGCTAAAAAATCTGACAGAAAAAAGCATCGGGATTAAAAATTACAGTATTTTGAAAAATTATTAATAATTATTTATTTAACAATAAACTTGCTTTGTGTTAAATAAAAAAAAAAAAAGAATAAAATCATAATGAACATTTTATTTTTTTTGGTTTTGAAAAAAAAAGTATGATGTAATTTATTTAGTACCAAATGCATATAAAGGTGGAATGCACTAGTATATATATACAACAACAAATAACAGTTGTATATTAGCTATACATTGGTACACCATATGCAGCAGAATGGATCATAAAATCACGACTGTTTATAAAATAAATATTAAAATGTATCTAATCATATTTTGATATTTCAAATGCATTTGAATATTTTTTAAAGATAAATAGTTTAGATTAAACTTCCTTACTATCTCCATTAGAAGTCAAACCTGAGAATATGACGATGATTTCAGTTATTAAATTCTAAGAGCACCATCAATAACTCTAGTTATTAATCATTACCATAATATACTAGGCTTATCCTCCTACATACAATCCCACAATATGTTTGCTTCTGCCAAAAAAAAAACTTAGTGCACTTTTTAAAATAATCTTTTAGTGAACAATTCGATAGCACTTCTTTTTCTTTTAATAAAATAAATTTTTATTCTTTATTATATTTTTACATTTTGTAAAAATAGTATTACAAATATAATTAAAAAAAAAATCCTTAAAGTAATATTTAATCTTTGCAAATATGGGGGAGGGCTGAATGAAAATAAGTCATCATAACAATAAGTTTTTAATAGAAATATATTTGGAAAAGAATCAATTTTATTTAAACTCTATTTCTATCACCAAAATCAATTTTTATAAAATATACATAAAGCAAAAATATGTATATTTAAAAACTTTAAATTCAATTTATAATTTCAAAACAAAAATCACAAAAATAACTGTTAAGAATTTATTGTAATATTTTTTTTTTTGCCAATAATCATTTCCTGTTTGACATTATTGTCTTGATTTGTTTTTTTTTTTTTTTTTTTTTTTTAAAAAAAAACAAAAACAAATATATTCATAAGCTACAATAAATTTTCAATTTTCTATTTCAATTTTTAACCAAAAGACATGTTTATCAATGACCATTTTGTAAATAAAAGTACTTTACTTGAAAGAATATCTATGGCTTTTAAAAATACATCTATTTTTATTTGTTGAATGTTTTTCCATGTGATACATATATCAAAATATTTTAATTGGACTTTATAAATCAACATATATTTTAATTCATTTTTATTAACACATGAACACAACATTTTATGCAAATTAAAACCACAGATAGCTACAAATCAAGTATGTTATGCAAAAAATTGCAGTACAACAATCCATCTGAAATTCTTTCTGTTTATGAAAAAAATTTTAAGCTATATATAGGTAAATTCCAATATTAAAACTATACCATACAATTGTCATAGATGTAGAATAAAAGGATGAACAAAGAATTAAGATGCATTTTACTTTTTTGGTTTAAACATTCAATATAGATGGTACTTGAAAATTTTATTATCTAATAATTTACATTAATTTATCTATTTAATTATATTATTACACATTTACAATGAATTGAAACTTTATAAAATAAATATTTGGAAATTTTTCCTTGTGAATATTGCTTAAGAACAATTTGAACTAAACATTTCCATCAAATTGATGTTGAATCTTATAAATATCATTATTCATATTTGTTTCTTTAATAAGTCACTCAGGCTTTATAAAAAAATGATAGATACCTTTTCATCCTACTTTGTGACTAAATGATGACATGAAAAAAATCTTTAATTAAATTTAATATAATGTAATTTGCAGGATTCATACCTTTTAAAAATTGCATATATTTTACAAAAGTATACCATTGTTTAATACTATTGTAATAAAAATAAAATACTAAAAAATAATTACAATTTTTTTTATTTGTTTTATCAAATTAATAAATTACATAGTAATGCACTAGTATGACTTTTAGCAGTGTTACCCATTCATTATTTTCAATTGTTACATATAATAATTTTGTATGAAAAGTCTATATAAAAATAGAAAAATTAGTAAAGTAACAATTAAAAAATCATGTTATTTATGCTAATTTATGCATAATGTATAAGAACTAAATATTTTATGTAATATTTTTAGATTACTTAATTAGACCTGTATATATGTAATTGAGCCTTTAGCTATAGCATTGACAATAAATTTCCAAGTCAAAAAAGGATACTCTTCATCTTTTTTCTTCTTTTAATTACAGCTAGAGGATTTTTAAACAATTAGAAATATCTTTCTAATTATTTTTAAATCTGATATATATATATATATATATATATATGTATATATATATATATTGTAATGGGCACATACGTACATTAAAAAAATAAAAGTTCACAAATAAAACTTCCTTTTTAAGAATTAAAAATTGAAAATTAAAATTCTATATTAAACTCATATATATAAAATCACACAGATGAAAAAATTATTAAAATAAAACTTTATTAAAAATAGAAAAGGTATTTTAAAAGCAAAAACTTAAAAAAGATTTAGAGATAAAAATATATCTTTAAGTTTGAAAAAATAATTAATGTTATTGAAAAATGGAAATGATTATTTTAATTAGCTAAATATAAACTAGCCCTTGGGCATTTAAAATGTATAAGCAAAGATCAGATAGGAGAGAAAAACAATGGAATCGGACCTCAATGAAAGGACCATCACATCGATGATGTAATGTCAATTGAATTCTTAAAATTAATATAAAAGGAAAAGTTTGGAAATTATTAGTTTATTACAAGATGACAGATATGTGTTAAGTTGGAGAGGGTTGGAGGAGAAGGGATTGAAGGACACACTTTCAATTCCTTCAGTTGTTCAAAAAAATGAAACATTGTTTTCCAATATTGCAGACCACAGGACATCAAGGCCCGGAAGAATACCATCAACCATAAAGGACCAACAGTTAACTGCACACCAATCTCCTTATGACTTCGTGGAAATTAACACCTTCCATTACAAAAAATCAAAATCTACGGACATTTTTTAAAACAGTAAGAAATATATAATTAATGAACATTTGAAAACATTAAGAACTTTAAAATATAAACTTTCCCTGTATTTAAAAAAAAAAAAAAAATAGATTCCTATCTGACCAAACTAAATTATTTATTAATTAGTTATAATTTTATTTGATATATATATTTTTTAAAATCATTTCCATTTTTTTTTTGTTCTTTAAGTTTTATTTATGATTTTTGTTTTGCAATAAATTAAATTATATAAATGTTAAACTTAATTCAGGTGTGAATGGATATATAGATTTGTAAAGTTCTTTAGGGGAGGGTAATCTTAGGTTATTTGTTTCATAGTTGAATTAGATCAATGGATTGGATATATTGGTGTAATTAGTAGATGTAGTATGAGGTTTGCTACAGGCAGAATCGCTGTATATGCCACACAAAACCTTTTTGCCTATGGATGGGATTGTAAGTCGGCAAAAAGGGCCGCAGTCCCTTCTTATGGAGTTTTTATTGTTCTTCTTGCCATACAGATGTAATATTCCTGTATTGGACAAGAGTCAATGTCTTCTCTAACTATACTGTTCAGATGTCAATCCTGACAGTATAGTATATTGTGCTGTTGTATTTTCATGCTACATTGAATACATCAATGTATCAGATGGATTGACGCCGGTTTGACTGCGAACTTTTGTCCTAAGGTTAAACAAGGATAGAATATATTTTTTTTCAAATGCAAATCTGTGTAGTCTATTCATACTCGACACTCTAAATAAAAGTGTATTAAAATTAAGTTGGGTATAGATGCTTATATGGATTCATTAACGGTTACTTATGTTTGTTGGTTTTCATATTAGATTGGAATGTTAAGTTATTGGTGTCTCTGCAGCATCTTATGATGAATGCTATTGGATTTCTTATAAATTTCCCTCTGCAAGTCCACCAATGATTTTATATTTTGATCATTTATGTTTATTTTGAAATGATTTTGACCGTGTAATCTATGTAACCGATCTATACTCAAAATTAAAAACACATTTTATAAATCCATCTGTGCGAACTTATAAAATTTAAAAATGTAAACTTATAAAAATTAAAATGTAAAATCAAATTCTAAAATCAAGTTAAAATTATAAAGTAAAAGTAATGTTAAAATGATTCAAAATTTATATGTGCGTTAATAAATGTTTGTGTGTATAATTACTGGCAGTGGCTTATTTTATTCTTTTTTAAAAAAAATAATCCTAGATAAGAATTTATAAAATATAAATCTCTGCTATTCCACTGAGCTAGTAACAATGGGCTAATGACTGGAATCAACCAATATAAAATAAATAATTTTTTTTTGACCTTATGTATCTGCCTACTATATAAATTTTTCTAGGTTCAAATGCCTAGTGGCGCCTTGTAGTGTAGATTACATTAAGTCTCCTTTCTCTGGATCGTTATAATTGGTGACCCAACTTGGGCTAATATTAATAAACCACCAGTACCCTGAGCAAATTTTTTCAAAATGAAATATTCTTATCTATTTACATAAAGCCGTATACATTAAATCTTAGAAAAGCACTGCCAGTAAGAAATAGCACATATATTAAACATGAGAAAGTATTAATAATTTTAAATTGTACTTTGTTAAAAAGAAAGTCAAAAGGTTGCAATTAATATGTTTTTTTTGTTTGTTAATATATATTATGCTTTAACATGTATAGGCATGCACAGCCACGTAAGTTTATGATCGTAAATGTGGTACCTTACGATGAGTACTGAATGGGAATTATGTCAGCATAACCCTATGTATGCATTTCAATCAGTCATAAATAAGTTGGTGGTATTTATAATTGTGCTACAAATATACACATTTAAACCCATTATTCCTTAAAACATATTTACCTCAGTGCAACCTTTTTAAATAAATAATTTATAAAATATAAATCTCTGCTATTCCACTGAGCTAGTGACAATGGGCTAATGACCGGGGATGCCACAGTTATAACAACCCAGAGAAAGGAGAGCTTAATGTAATCTACACTATAGGGCGCCACTAGGCATTTGAACCTAGAAAAATTTATATAGTAGGCAGATACGTAAGTTCAAAAAAAAAATTATTTATTTCATATTGGTTGATTCCGGTCATTAGCCCATTGTCACTAGCTCAGTGGAGTAGCAGAGATTTATATTTTATAAATTCTTATCTAAGAATATTTTTTTTTAAAAAGAATAAATTAAGCCACTGCCAGTAATTATACACACAGATATTTATTAATGACATATAAATTTTGAATCATTTTAACATTACTTTTATTTTATAATTTTAACTTGATTTTAGAATTTGATTTTACATTTTAATTTTTATAAGTTTACATTTTTAAATTTTATAAGTTCGCACAGTTGGATTTATAAAATGTTTTTTAATGTTGAGTATAGATCGGTTACATAGATTACATGGTCAAAAACATTTCAAAATAAACATAAACGATCAAAATATAAAATCATTGGTGGACTTGCAGAGGGAAATTTATAAGAAACCCAATAGCATTTATCATAAGATGCCACAGAGACACCAATTCCAATCAAATATGAAAACCAACAAACATAAGTAACTGTTAATGAATCCATGTAAGCGTCTATACCCAACTTAATTTTAATATATTTTTATTTAGAGTGTCGAGTATGAATAGACTACACAGATTTGCATTTGAAAAAGAAAATATTCTATCCTTGTTTAACCTTAGGCCAAAAGTTCGCAGTCAAACCAACGTCAATCCATCTGATACATTGATGTATTCAATGTATCATGAAAATACAACAGCACAATATACTATACTGTCAGGAATGGACATCTGATCAGTATAGTTAGAGAAGACATTGACTCTTGTCCAATACAGGAATATTACATCTGTATGGCAAGAAGAACAATAAAATAAAAACTCCATAGGAAGGGACCATGGCCCTTTTTGCCGACTTACAATCTTATCCATAGGCAAAAAGGTTTTGTGCGGCATATACAGCAATTCTGCCCATAGCAAACCTCATACTACATCTACTAATTACACCAATATATCCAATCCATTGACCTAATTCAACTACAAAACAAATAACCTAAGATTACCCTCCCCTAATATAAATTTACAAATCTATATAGCCATTCATGCCTGACTTAAGTTTAACATTTATATAATTTAATTTATCGCAAAACAAAAATCATAAATAAAACTTAAAGAACAACAACAAAAAAAAATAAATGGAAATGATTTTTTAAAAAAAAATACATCAAATAAAATTATAACTAATTAATAAATAATTTAGTTTGGTCAGATAGGAATCTATTTCTATTTTTTTTTTAAATACAGGGAAAGTTTATATTTTAAAGTTCTTAATGTTTTTAAATGTTCATTAATTATATATTTCTTACTGTTTTGAAAAATGTTTGTAGTCTCTGATTTTTTGTAATGGAAGGTGTTAATTTCCACGAAGTCATAAGGAGATCGGTGTGCAGTTAACCATCGGTCCTTTATAGTTGATGGTATTCTTCTGGGCCTTGATGTCCTGTGGTCCACAATATTGGAAAATGATGTTTCATTTTTTTGAACAACTGAAGGAATTGAAAGTCCCTTCTCCTCCAACCCTCTCCAACTTAACACATATCTGTCATCTTGTAATAAACTAATAATTTCCAAACTTTTCCTTTTATATTAATTTTAAGGATTCAATTGACATTACGTCATCGGTGTGATGGTCCTTTCACTGAGGTCCGATTCCATTGTTTTTCTCTCCTATCTGACCTTTGCTTATACATTTTAAATGCCCAAGGGCTAGTTTATATTTAACTAATTAAAATAATCATTTCCATTTTTCAATAACATTAATTAATTTGTTTTCAAACTTAAAGATATATTTTTATCTCTAAATCTTTTTTTAAGTTTTTGCTTTTAAAATACCTTTTCTATTTTTAATAAAGTTTTATTTTAATAATTTTTTTCATCTGTGTGATTTTATATATATGATTTTAGTATAGAATTTTAATTTTCAATTTTTAATTCTTAAAAAGGAAGTTTTATTTGTGAACTTTTATTCTTTTCATGTTTACTAATAAAAAAACAATGTAACGTACATATGTGCCCGCTACAATATATATATATATATAGTAACTATTTCCTTGTATAGTATTTAACTGACATATGGAGTTGAACCTAAATACCAACTATATACAATCAAAGATACAAACACATACACACACAGACACACACACGCACACACACATATATATATAATGAGATCTTCAAGATATGTATCATAAATTTTTAGTTTAAATAAATAATAAATTGACTAAAATTCATATAAAAATTTCACTTTAGAGATATATGATAATATTTAAATCGTGCTATCACACTTCCAACGTAAAGCTGTAACAACAAATAGAAAATTAAATTAAATGGCTGAGCGCTTTCAAGAAGATGTACTTCTCATATTCATAGCCAGGTATAATAATATTAAGTACTGTAATGATGATGCTTTATAATTTAAATCTATAAGTCCCAAAAGTATTTTATGTGTTTTTCAGTTTCAAGAAAAAGAAACTCAAAGACACCAAATCTAAAAAGAAAGTTTACTTTTAGAAAAGTTTATAAAAGGACGATCACCATCAATTATTACTGCCATCTCAGCATGTCCTCAGTAGATTATATGATTTCTTAGGGCTCTGGATATTATAAGATATAGGTGTAAAAAAACATATGTTTGCATTGAGTTACAAACATAAACTAAATGTATGAATGAAAAATGTAACAATTTGTTCATTATAAAACTATTGTATATATACTCATAACTATCCAAATATACATAAACTATTATATTTAAATACAAGTATTATATTAACAAAAGATATTTTAAGTTTAAGGTATGGTTCAACTTTAAATCTTATAGTCTTATACAATCTTACCACATTAAATATGTTGAATCAGTCACTAACCATGCTTTATTTCAGGTATTGTTCTTTAATATTTATTGTTGTCTTCTTTAGTTTTTCCTATAATGATCTTCTCTTTGAATACAGGTGATGTTAGAGAGAGTAAATACAGCAACACTAGTGACATTCTATGAGATGTGGACAGCAAAGGAGGCAATTTAAGGAAAAATGGGATGGCCAAGTTTTTATATGAGAGATGCAATAAGTAAAATAAAAATGTTTGGTAGGTTGCAGTTTATGGATAGCAAAAGAATAGATAAAATAGTGTTTAACTAGGTTATGAGTAAAGGGCAGGTAACAAGATGGATGAGAAAGGTAATGTGGTATGCAAAAGATTTGGATAAAGAATTTATATCAGAATACTTATATAAAAGGTGGGATGATTGTGTTAGGAGGATTATTGAGTGTTATAGTGGTAAAGAATGGGATAAAAGAATAGATGCATTAAAAAAAATAGGGAGTTGGAGAGATGGAGAACTAGTATGGAGAGTAAGAAGAGTTTAAATTTATATAGAAGTAAATGGAATATTGGATGCAAGTTAATTTATGATAATAGTAGTTTATTCCTTGTTTAAGGCTCAAATGCTATCTTTAGCCAAAAGAGAATATACATGTAAATGGAACACTATGGTTGATTTAGTGTGCAAATTGTGTAAAAAAGATATAGAAAATATTAGGCATCTGTTGATTGAATGTAAATGTTTGAAAGCAGAAAGGGTACAGATAATGAAGTTATAGGAGAATAGATATGAACAAAGTGATTATACAGAAAGTGAGTTATTGGTTTTTATGCTGGGTTTGCGAAAAGATAAGAGGGATTTAGATATAAAGGCTATAGAGTTGACAAAGATTATGTTGTGGAAATGGGATGGGCAGAATGTGGGAAGACTTAGAGTGGGGAATGGAAAATAATGTGACTAACAGGTTTATCTGGGCATAATTGCTGAAATATTCTTGACTTTATTTAAGGAGGAGCCAAAGTACATCACATCACAGATTTGGTAAACTTTTCACATGATGTTTTATATATATATATATATATATATATATATATATATATATATATATATATATATATATATATATATATATATATATATAAAAAAAAATAAATAAAAATATCCTTAATTAAAAATAATATTTAATTATATTGAAATAATATTTTAAACTTTATAAACAATTCAAACAATCTTTAAATCCCAGAAGTACTTTGTTACTTTCAAACCTGCCTAACTCTATTAAATTCAAAAACTAAAACAAGCAATCATCAATTCAAATTCCACAATCTCGTATTTTAATGTTAGAAGCTTGTCATTTATCAAATGTTTTTATTTCTTTTATAAAAATTGCCTCTTTAATTTTTCTTTTACTATGTTTCTCTCTTCATGAAGAATTTTCACATTTTCAAAATTAAATTTAAATTTATGTTTACATGTTTTTCATGATCAAAGAAAACTGAAGAAGATATTAAATCACCATTTTTTATTTTTTACACCTTATATAATAATTTGTTCCTTCAATCTTTTCTTAATGTTGCACCTAGATTCACCTATATATGATAGCATACAATCACAAAAAAATTGATATATGACATTACTTTTTTGCTTGATAGGTATGACATCCTTAGAATTATTAACTAATTTGTTAATATTGTTTGGAACGTAGAATGAAACATTAAATACATTCTTATATAAATCCTTAAAAAATTTTACTTGTGGATTTGAAATAAATGGGATTGCCTGTAGTTGCACAAGTTTGCAATTTCGTTTTATCTACATATGAGAGTAATATTTTAAATATGTGTATTTTTGGAGATATTAAAATTTACAAAAGATATGTGGATGATGTTTTTGTCTGTGGAAACATTAATAGTATAAATTTGCTTATAGAGGCATTAAATAAATTGAATGGCTTGAAATGGACTATTGAAAAAGAACAGGATTATAAGATTAACTATTTAGATTTAATGATCACAAGAGATAACAGTATATTAAATTATAAACTAATAATTAAGCCATTCAAAAAAGAGGATATATAAATTTTAAATCAAAAGTACCAATGATGCATAAGATGGCAAGTTTTAAATCTTTTTTTTCAAATGAAAAATTATGTCGTTACCAAAGTGATAAATTGAAAAATATTGAGATATTTGCCAAGGAATTCTTGATGTTGGTTATAAAATGGAACAAATAAACAATACTTTAAGTCAATTTAAAAAAAATTATAATTTAAAAGAAATGAAGATTAATAATAAAAAATGGATATCTATTCCATTTATTTCAAATCCACAAGTAAAATTTTTAAGGATTTATATAGAATGTATTTAATGTTTCATTCTACATTCCAAACAATATTAACAAATTAGTTAATAATTCTAAGGATGTCATACCTATCAAGCAAAAAAGTAATGTCATATATCAAATTTTTTGATTGTATGCTATCATATATAGGTGAATCTAGGTGCAACATTGAGAAAAGATTGAAGGAACACGAATTATTATATAGGTGTGAAAAATAAAAATAATGGTGATTTAATATCTTCTTCAGTTTTCTTTGATCATGAAAAAACATGTAAACATAAATTTAAATTTAATTTTGAAAATGTGAAAATTCTTCATGAAGAGAGAAACCATAGTAAAGAAAAATTAAAGAGGCAATTTTTATAAACAGAAATAAAACACATTTGATAAATCGACAAGCTTCTAACATTAAAATACGAGATTCGTGGAATTTGAATTGATGACGTTTGCTTCCGCTTTTAGTTTTTGAATTTAATAGCAGTTGAGGCAGGTTTGAAAGTAACCGAAAGTACTTCTGCGGATTTAAAGATTGTTTGAATTGTTTATAAACCGTTTAAAAATATTATTTCAATCATAATTATATATATATATATATATATATAAAGAGCCTGCTACTAGCTCTAAACAAGCTTAATTTTTTTATGATAAATGCTACAAGAGAAAATACATGAAGCTTTTATCTATGATGGTCCCCATCCCCAGACTGGTTTTGAGCTATGGCTCTCATCAGTGATGAGCTAGAACATAAGATTCAAAATATTAACTCAAGCCAAGCATTTAACTAATTCTTAAATATTAAGAAAAAGATCCAAATCTTCAGACACCTACATGTCTTCAAACTCAGCTCTTTAACCAAAGAAACTATATGAGCCTGAACTAAATTCAGAGATCCCACATATTAGCAGGCTTAGAAATTTAATATAGCCAAAGCCCTAATAGCAAAATTATAATAATAAAAATCAGTCATATATCACATGACCTATATAGCTTGTATTACAATATGTAATATATAAAGAGCCTGCTACTAGCTCTAAACAAGCTTAATTTTTTTAATGATAAATGCTACAAGAGAAAATACATGAAGCTTTTATCTATGATGGTCCCCACCCCTAGACCGGTTTCAAGCTATGGTTTTCATCCGTGAGGAGCTAGGACATAAGATTCAAAATATTAACTCAAGCCAAGCATTTATCTAATTTTTAAATATTAAGAAAAAGATCCAAATCTTCAGACACCTACATGTCTTCAAACTCAGCTCTTTAACCAAAGAAACTATATGAGCCTGAACTAAATTCAGAGATCCCACATATTAGCAGGCTTAGAAATTTAATATAGCCAAAGCCCTAATAGCAAAATTATAATAATAAAAATCAGTCATATATCACATGACCTATATAGCTTGTATTACAATATGTAATATATAAAGAGCCTGCTACTAGCTCTAAACAAGCTTAATTTTTTTAATGATAAATGCTACAAGAGAAAATACATGAAGCTTTTATCTATGATGGTCCCCATCCCTAGACCGGTTTCGAGCTATGGTTCTCATCCGTGAGGAGCTAGGACATAAGATTCAAAATATTAACTCAAGCCAAGCATTTATCTAATTCTTAAATATTAAGAAAAAGATCCAAATCTTCAGACACCTACATGTCTTCAAACTCAGCTCTTTAACCAAAGAAACTATATGAGCCTGAACTAAATTCAGAGATCCCACATATTAGCAGGCTTAGAAATTTAATATAGCCAAAGCCCTAATAGCAAAATTATAATAATAAAAATCAGTCATATATCACATGACCTATATAGCTTGTATTACAATATGTAATATATAAAGAGCCTGCTACTAGCTCTAAACAAGCTTAATTTTTTTAATGATAAATGCTACAAGAGAAAATACATGAAGCTTTTATCTATGATGGTCCCCACCCCTAGACCGGTTTCGAGCTATGGTTCTCATCCGTGAGGAGCTAGGACATAAGATTCAAAATATTAACTCAAGCCAAGCATTTATCTAATTCTTAAATATTAAGAAAAAGATCCAAATCTTCAGACACCTACATGTCTTCAAACTCAGTTTTTTAATCAAAGAAACTATATGAACCTGAACTAAATTCAGAGATCTCATATATTAGCAGGCTTAGCAATTTAATATAGCCAAATCCCTAATAACAAAATTATAATAGTAAAAATCAGTCATATATCACATGACCTATATAGCTTGTATTACCAATATGTAATATATAAAGGCTCATATAGTTTCTTTGGTTAAAGAGCTGAGTTTGAAGACATGTAGGTGTCTGAAGATTTGGATCTTTTTCTTAATATTTAAGAATTAGATAAATGCTTGGCTTGAGTTAATATTTTGAATCTTATGTCCTAGCTATTCACTGATGAGAGCCATAGCTCGAAACTGGTCTTGGGGATGGGGACCATCATAGATAAATGCTTCATGTATTTTCTCTTGTAGCATTTATCATAAAAAAATTAAGCTTGTTTAGAGCTAGTAGCAGGCTCTTTATATATTACATATTGGTAATACAAGCTATATAAGTCATGCAATATATGACTGATTTTTACTATTATAATTTGCTATTAGGGCTTTGGCTATATTAAATTGCTAAGCCTGCTAATATATGGTATCTCTGAATTTAGTTCAGGCTCATATAGTTTCTTTGGTTAAAGAGCTGAGTTTGAAGACATGTAGGTGTCTGAAAATTTGGATCTTTTTATATAAATGCTTGGCTTGAGTTAATATTTTGAATTTTATGTCCTAGCTCCTCACTGATGAGAGCCATAGCTCAAAACCGATCTGGGGATGGGGACCATCATAGATAAAAGCTTCATGTATTTTCTCTTGTAGCATTTATCATAAAAAAAAATTAAAGCTTGTTTAGAACTAGTAACAGGCTCTTTATATATTACATATTGGTAATACAAGGTAGATAGGTCATGTGATATATGACTAATTTTTACTATATATATATATATATATATATATATATATATATATATATATATATATATATATATATATATATATATATATATATATATATATATTGTTGAAACTAGACCTAAACAAAATAATCATGTCTATTTTTTAAGAATGCTGATGGTAAATCATTTACTACATTTTACTAAGTTAAAAAAGCCAAATGGTAAAACCCAGCTTCACAGCTGGTTAATTTACTCAAACTCTCAAGATATATATGGCTGATGCTATGCAGTATTTTTCAAAAGCAGAGAAAAAGATCAATTTACACCATTTATAGATGATTTCAATAATTGGAAAAAAATGTCATCTGTAAATTGAGATCATAAGCTTTTGTTTTGTCACCATAATTTTTTTATTGCTTGGCAAAAATTATTAAAACAGATAATTTTATATTCCAATATTGATAAAACAAATCCTACTAATATACCATTCTGATTATTTACCAAGTGAACAAGAAATTTGTAATTAGAAAGAGAAAGTCTTTAAGTTTTTTCACATGTACTTTAGACCTTCCTATGATAGCCAAACAATGTAGTTTTTGACTATAGAGGGATCTTTCAAATATCAACACAAGTTATAAAGATAAGAGTGACCATCTTATCTTTATATAGTACAATCTGAAGCAGAATGATTTGAGAGCATATTGATATTACTCTCTTTACATTTAAATGCACTATTTCCTTTTACAAATTAACTTATGTGAAATCTTTCAATTTATACTGAATTAATCTTAAGATCTTTTAATGGAAATATAAGCTAATGTGGGTTTAAATGTGAAGAGAGTAATTTCTTCATACTCTCAAATCAAGATGCTTCAGATTAGCCTATATAAATAAGAATTTAGGGTAAAGATAAGATGGTTGCTCTTATCTTTATAAAGATCTTACCTTGTGTTGAGATTTAAGATGTTCCTCTATAGTCAAAAACCACACCATTTGGCTATTATACCAACATTTAAGGCACACGTGAAAGAGATTAAAGTCTTTCTCTTTCTAAATCATATTAATATAAATTAAAAAATAAAACATTTTAAATTATTATTCCAAAGAATTGTAGATATGATTTTATTTTTATCAAATGATATTCTGCCATTTCAAAGGTCTCATGAAATAATAATAGTGCTGAATAATGGATGTTAAGTAAATAACTCTGTGGCAATAGGTCATGTAAATATAAATACAAATTCAAAAGATATGCATAATTTGGCACTGAGATCAAAAAAGGAATTGATGCCTTAGCTAATTAAATGCTTAATAAAATTAAAAATAATATAAAAGAAACCATCTATTACTGTATCCAAATGGATTGCACTGATGTTTTTCACATGGAACAAATGTCAATAATTATTAGATATATCTGATAAAATGAAAATACACACAGAAAAGGTAGTTTTTTAAAATAATATTTAGCTTTATTATTGCCTAGCATGCTTTCAATATATTTTTACTATATCATATTCATGGCATATAGTAAAATATATTGCAACCATGCTAGGCAATGCTAAAGCTAAATATTATTTTAAAGACCCTACCTTTTTTATGAGTATTTTCATTTTATCAGATATTACATTGGGTCAGAAAAAAAGAACATTAGTAACAATTGAATTACAAAAAAAATATTAGTATATGAAATACACAGGCTTATATGTACCTGTGTCTATATATTACATATTAGAGATGTCTGCCTATCCCTTGTATATGTATTTAATGGATTATGTCCTGTACATGAGGGGTCAGATTGACCTTTAGGTCAACATGGGTGTGACAACAATCTCGGCCTAAGGGTGGCCTTTGAGCATTCCATCATCAGATTTTCAATTGAATGAACAGTTGAAGAGTTGGAGTTTGGAGTACATTGAAGCCTGTCCATTAAAGTAGGAGCATTTGCATTCTTAATATATATCTGAGCACTTGTAGCATATATGTGTAGAGATGGTTATCTAGACTAACTGATGATTGCTGGTTTAGCATGAAATACTTATATTGGTGATTATTTATCTTTTCGACATATGTGTGTTCAGGTGTATCAGTGTTATGAGATAGTGTGGAGAGTGGTGGATCATGTGAAAGTCTGTGCTCATACCCTGTCTATTAAAAAATTATTAGGTATATAAATTTTGTAGACAAAAAATTAATTAATAATAAAAATTATTTATATATTTATTGAAGTAACTAATATGACTAATGAAAGGCTAGAAAATAGGCTTTTCTAAAAATAGATGATTTTGATTAAAATATTATGAATTGTAGGGGACAAACATAATAAACAGAATAAAGAACTAAGTTTCTCATGCAATTTATGTGCTTTGCTTATCACATTCTTTTAATTTGCTAATTTATGATGACATTTTCTGCTCCAATAACATATATGCAAATACTTTTTGGGAATTTTACATTTATACTTTTTATTTTCTGCATTTATGAAAAGGTGGGTTCATTATTTCACTTTCATAATATTTTAGGAGTCTTTATTATTTTTAAATGAATCATTTTTAATAATTTTATCTATTTATTTTGCATAGATTGCTTTGCTTTATTAGAATATTTACCAAATAAGTGCTAATTTTGTGTTTTTCCTATTATAGCACAATGTACTTTTTATCTTCATATTACTATATTGACCTGAGATGTTATCATATTCTAAAAAAATAATTATCAAAATTCAACAGCTGTGATTAAATTACATAATTACATAAAAAAAAAAAATATTGATAAGGATAATGACATATATCTACACATTTTTATATCATTTTACAAGAAGTATTTTGTCGATTAAATTGGAAAGTTAGAAAAAATAAAAATAAAGATTATTTAAATCACATAAAGTCTATAGATGATGAAGTTGTTTTCCAAATAATGCTTTAAAGTTTTCAAAAATGTTACAAGTTATCAGATGATAGCAAAAATACAGGGCTGAAAATAATTGGTAAAAAAGATAATGTTCAATGATTTTTCAAATAAAGAGAAGATAGAGATTGATACAGATGAACTAAAAGAAATTGATAATTACAAATAGAAGAATAATGAGTGAAATTAATGATATAATAAAACTTAAATAGAACACTTTTAGTAGATATAAGTTAATAAATGAAAAATCTCTACATTGTATATGTATGTGAAAAGGAAAATTTTTTAATGTATGTATTTTGTAAATAAAATGAGAACTTAATATAAGAACAATATAGATGTTTAACATCATACAATGAAGTATAAAGAGATGTATATTAGATGTAACATGAAGATGTCAAAAAGGAAATTGACATCATTGAAAAAAAATATGAGGCTGAACTGAATCTGGGTTGAACATATTTCTAAAGGAGGTGACAATAGATAAACATTTGAGATATTAAGCTGGATTGCAAAATATTATAAAGGATATAGAAAAAAATTCATTTAAGAGAAGGATGTTATGAAATAAAAGAATTTATGGTAGTGATATGGAAAAAATAAAAATAGATTTAAAAAGTTGGATTAAGTTTGATAAGGATCTTATTCTGGAGTTAATTCAAAATAATTGAAAATTTATGATGACGATATTAAATAATCTTTTAATATTTGAACATGATTCAAGTTTACTAAAATAATTTTAAAGGTTAAAGATATAAACTGTTAACATTGTCTTTTAGAATCATTTTTATTTCTTTAGTTTTGCAATAAATACGTATGTAATAGCTCATTAATCAAATATTGTTTACTATATTGATTCTATTAAGCATATTATAGTCATTGAATAGGATAAATTGTGTTGGTCAAAATGAAGTGCAAATAACTGTGATTTTATTTGCATGCTTACATAATAATTTTCTTTTTTTGGGTGTGTTTTTAAATTAAAAAAGTTTAACTTTACTTTTTTTTTTGTAAATTCCACAAATCTATATTCTCTTTTATTTCTATCTCTAAATCTAAATGTATTCATTCGCTGCATTTATATTTCTTCAAATATTTTGCAGTACTTATATTCAAATCTCTTGTGATAGTTTTAGAATATTATTTTGTCTATTCTCAAGCATTCAATATATTTATATAAAGATCATATATCTCTTAAATAGAATGGGATATTGTTGCATCATAAACTTGAATGATTTGCATTTGACATCACTTCCAAATGAAGTCAAATAATTAATTTTGATACTTTCTATTACTATTATTCTTTTTAGTGTTTTTTAAAATTATTTATTGTTGAATCTTACATCAACTATGCTTCTGATAACACAATTTGTACCTTTATTACAAAGGGTATATTTTTAAAATTAATAGTCTTTTCATCTTTATTTCAAATATTTCAAAATACAGTGATATTTCATTTATTATTGACAGTTTGTTTTGCAATTCTCAATATTTTATAATCATTAGATGATCATATAAAAACTCATTATCAATCAGAAAGACACTTTGATTTATAACTTAGTAATTCTTTGCATTCATGGCTTTGGTTGATGATTTTACAAGTTGCAAGATATAAAGAGTATAGTTTTTTTTTTATTGAGGAAAACAAATACAATTTACAACAAAATTAATGTACATTCATCATTGATTATACATTTATAACTTGGCTAGGATCTTTTGAGCAAGGGGATCATTGTCTAGAGGCAATATTTGCACTCAGGTGTCTACATAGAGATGCTCTGGCCACTAGGAGGCAATCTCTATTTTTCATACTGACTATGACTTGTCTATACACTGTTCAGGGCTGTGAGCCATCATGTCTAAACCAGCTGATTTCTCATCAGCCATATGGCAAATAGTAGGAAAATTGCCATTCTAATTATGGCATATTTTTTTTGTTTGTTTTGGAATATGATAATATATAATTTTTCAAGTCAACTTGATTGTACTATTATACTAAATATTATTTTTAATACTTCTCTATCAAAAATTGATTATTTTTTCTTAACTCTAATCAATTTTACTGATCAAGAGCAAAAACAAAATTAGATAAATTGCTTAATCAATAATAAAATTAAATTATTTAATCAATAATAAAGATTGAAATAAGAAAAAAAGTTATTAATTTCAGTTATAGAGTTGATGAAAAATCTAAAAATAAATAAATTCAGAAAATGTAATAAAAATATTTATAAATGTCTGTTGAAAATTTAAGTTATGATGCCATACAGAGATATTTCGTATGGTTCCTGTGAACATTCTGATATCCATGAGGCATTTATGATCTTCAACTTTTTTAAGTTGCATACATTCGGTAATTGTTTCATCAAGGTTACAAATAGCTGAGTTTTTTTCTATTATATTGTTGGAGTTATAATGATTTAACTGTAAATCAATTGTATTTATTCTGTCTTTAATGTTTTTAAAGTTAGAGAATATAAGCATAAAAATTGATAAAATTCTAAAATTATGTCATAATGATTAAACATTTTAAGTTAGTTAAATAAAAATATTTATTATAAATGCAATTTATCCACTCGGAACACTTTTTAGCAAAAATACCTTTTACTGTACATATATGCATACACAATCTTATGTTTCAACTGATCTGCTCTTCTTCAGAGCTATGATATAATGAACAAAATAAAATATGTAACCATATAAATAGTACCCTGAAAATGTAAAAAATAAAATTAATAAATTAAAAATAATAAAAATAAAAAAGTATTCAAAGTAGAGTGCATAAATTCCATTTATATAAGATCTTACTGCAAAATAAAGGAAGTGGTTAATTTCGTAATATTTTTGAAAAATATTTATTCTTTATTTTTTAAAAATGTGATCTATTTATACACTAATTATATTTTAATATACACTATACTTAAAATTTAAGTGAGAAGTATGACTTGTCTAATTACCAATTAAATTATTGCTCAAAAGGTGAAAATTCTAGATAATTTCTGATTTATCATAAGTTAGCTACAAATAAACAGTTCAAGTTTACACCACAGGATGTAAGCTAGTATCTAAATGTGGACATTTCAAGTGCTAAAGTTTTATAAGTAAAATTTTGAATTATAAAATTGACTTAAAATATATCTCAAACTCATGATTTCACATTCTACAAAATTAATTTAAAAAAAAAAAGAGAATTAAATACTTAAAATTAAATAAAGTATACTTTGCTCTTTTCAAATAAAGAGTGCTAACTCTATATGCTTTTGTCATGTACTTGTTTTAAAAAAGATCATAAGACATAATATATGTAATAGCACCAAAATGAGTTGAAGATATATAAAAATTTAATAAAAGTAAAATGATAAGGATGTGATTAATAGTGCACATAGATTAGAAAAACATACAAGTGGAAAATCATAATTTAATCAGATTAAATGTAATGAATATATGAAAGTGAAAGACCAAATACAGTATTATAAAAAAAAATTCAGCTTAAAAAGAATGATAAAAATATTTTATTTGCAAAAAGAGGGGAAATATTATAACACACTAAGTTTGAATAAAGTTAAAACTTTAATATAACATGGTAGTATTTTCTACTTTGTCTCATGAGGTTTTAAAGAGTAATAAAATGATTAATTTGAGAGTTATGTATTTTGGCTGCTATTTAATGCATGATAGAATTATAACCTTAAAAATGAATAGGATTAGAATTAAGATAAATGGATAAGGTGTGATATTATATTTGTAAAAAAATTAAATGCTATAATTCATAAAGTTTGAATAAAATTTGAATAATAATAAAACATGAAATTATTTTTTTTTTTCATGTGTCATAGCATCAGCCAGGAAGCAAACCCACTAACCCAGGACAACTGTTTGTAAAGCAGCTGTCACTGACCTCTGGACCACCAATGCTTGAATGACATGAAATTATTTTCTACATTGCAGCGTATAATTTAGCACAGTGAAAATACGATGGACCCAAAAGCCAAAGATTTTTGGATATTCAATCAGTCACTTCTGATTTTTTTATGCCATATGATCTTTTAAGCAACAAACATACTAATTTTTTTGTTATTTTTTTTTACTTGGTAAATATAAATATTTGTTTATGGGCTTTCTTTTTGGGCCATTATAAATGTTAGAAATATTATTCAAGACTTGTATAGGTATATCCATTATTTTGGAGCACAATTTCTTCAGACCATCTTATGTATGCACTGTATAAAGCTGGCTTATTTTTTCAAAGATTTATTACAATTGTTTATAATTTTAATGAAAATAGAATAAAAGTAGAAATAAACATTTACACAATTACTAATAAATATTTCATTTTACAAAAGTATTTTAGTTGACTAATGCTAAACTAATTTTACAATGAATCAATTCAATGTTTTAGTGAATGAGATAGATAAAAGTTAGTAAGAAGTCTATTAATGCTAAAATGTAAAAGGTAAATTAGTTTTTAATTACACCAGCTATGAATAAAATATTTTTTAAAATCAGTTTCCAAGAGAAACACAGATTCAAGAGGCAATTTTATATTTTATTTTTAGTCAAAAATATCTAGATAGCCAATTACCAACCAATATTGTGTAGCTGTTTTTGCTATTGGATACATATTAGCAACAAATTTCAAGCTTCCTAAATATTCTGGATTTGAACTCAAGTTGTATAAAAATCATGAAACAATACAACTGTAGAATTAGAGAGCCTTATTCTTAGAGCATTATTTGATATTTCTTGCAAAATATATACGAGTTAAAAATATGATTGATTTCTTGTAAGAATATAATATATATGTTATATGATATGTAATTAAATATTATTGACAGTAGTAAGAAATGGTTTATTTGTGGTTTGCTTAAGGGGAATTAATCTAAGATTCAGATAATAAGCATATGTAGTCAATAAATGGTTATACCATAGTAATTTTAATAAACAAAGTCATGTTCATGCTATATCTTTGGTTAATAAAAAATCTTTTTAATTCTAATTAACTTTAACAGAAATTGATCCAGTTGCTGATATAAAAAAAATAATTTTATATAATCTGAAGATTGATGAGAAGTTTCTGATACAAAAACATATTGAATTGTATTAGATGACATAGAACTATTTTCCACACAATGAGATGAGTGTTATATCAAATTAACATTGATTCATAGTGATTATGCTATTCCATACTACTCACTGTCACCTTCATTGTTATATAAAGTTCATCCATTATACTGTTGCTCTATCTCTACTTATTTTTCTATCATTAACTCACAAGAATTTTACATAAATTTAATACCCACATATAATGACTAAATAAGATAATTTCGAGTAGTTGTTTACACTTCAAGTGAAAATTTAGATCTGATATTATTGACGTTATTGAACAAAATTTGAGGTTGTTTTAGCTTTATTCAAAGTTTACTCCTAAATAATTAGTAATATATTTTGCCTTTCACTATTAATATGATGTCTTTCCTAGCTATATAATAAAAATGTAATCCATTTGTTACTATAACCCCTAATCAATAATATTTATGAGTATAGGCAATATTTTCTCTTTAAAAAATCACACTGTCTAATTGTGAAATACAAAAATAAATCATCATTATTAATATCATATTAATATTGATTGTAATGATAGAGTATTATTATAATTATAGATATTTGTAAATTCTTATGTATATTATTTTGTAATGAAGTTTACTTTATTTAAAAAGAAACTAAAATCATGCACGCACACATATATTACACATTAATAATTTTCATCGCATGTAAATGTTTTTTTTTTTTTTTCTGGTCAAATATGTAACGTTTAGGAATATAAATATTTCGTGAAACAAGCACGTCACATACAATATAGATTGGCATTACATATGAAAGGTTAAATGTATTTGTAAGTATAATAATTGTTCCTAAAGTATATGTATATAAAATTAACATATATTTTAAATGAAATAAAGAAATGCTCAGTCTGCTATTTAATAAGGGATTATTAAAAAGTATTAAGTTTGAATGTTCTTAACTTCTAGATCAGATAAGATTCAGATAACTATTGTTTCATCTATGAAATTAGGTTAATTCTCTTATTATTCTTATTAATGGAAAGATTAATTTACATATTTCTAATATAGAATTTATCATCCAACTTTTAAATTTATAATTCCAAACTATTTACCATTTATCCAGAAAAAAAATCAAAAGAACTTATTTATTAGTTCTGCTTTATTTCTTCTTCAAAATGAATATTAAGATAACATACATTTTTTTTTTGCTTTACTTATACTAAAAGTATTATTTCCCTGCAAATTTTGTAAAAAAAATTTTCAGATAGTATTAAACTTCCAATTTTTCACTCCCTTGAAAAATAAGAATACTGTAGTAATTTATGAATTAATGCCCATAAAAATGAATTTATATCAAATGCTGATAATAGTGGAATGCTTTGTTACTTTGGAATTCATAAAAAATTCGAATACTAAAAGTGTTAGATCCGGACTACAAGTCTATGCATTTATATAAGTTTCATATTATGACACTCTACCATAGCAATATTCTTTCAGTCTCTATCAATTATTTATTGATTTTAGTAACAATATTTAAAATATTCTTATTGATAATAAAAACTACACAGTTTCTTAAATAATAACCATGGTCTGAATAATTGATGGTTGCTCCTATTATTATTATTTTATTTTAATTTATAATCCATTTATTGACTTCCATTTGCACATGTAAATATATATTGTGTGTGTACGTATGCGCATAGATATTATAGTTAATTTATTTATGCCTGTATTCTTAAAAATAATAAATATCTTTTATTTTTTTAATAACTAAACTTTTTTTTGTTAAAAATATTAATAAATTCTGTTTATGTTCACTTGTAAACAAATATTAGAAGTAGCTGTGATTAATGATGTTATGATTACATTTTCTTTCTCATACTGATTAAAAAACTTTCTGTTTTTGAAATTAAGACAAAGCGTTCTAAAATTTTATGGTTTATCATAGACATTAATTATTAAAATAATTTTCAATTGCTGCTATAGAAATATTTAAATTTTTTAATAATTGTCTAACTCATTCTGTTGCGTGATATTTCAATATCACTCATATATATATATAATCTTAAAAGAATCTTATGGTTAGTAGTTATTTCATCAATTTGTCATGTCTATTACATGGGGTTCAAGCCTAAATAAAACAAGAAAAAAAAATTGGGTAGCTGCGAGTTTCCAGATAAACACATGATTACAAAAAATGATTTTATAATGTTTATTAGCTTACGATTGTTTTTTGATTTTTTCTAAAAAGCCTGCCCATAGCAAATTAATTAAATATTTAATTATTAACAGAAAAATGAGTATCTAAATAGTTATAGTCAGAAAATAAGACAATGAAAAAATAATCATAAAAACATTTACAAGAAGATAACTTGCCTAAAGAGCAGATCACAATATTCTCCTTTAATATTTCTTTGAGAACGAGCACTAGTGAGATCTGCAATGATCTGTTTCAAACTGAGTTATTATTTATCTATATAATATTGAAGCCTTTCATTGATTTCGATTATTGTTAATTTTAAGCAATAAAATTTTGATTTTATTAATTTATCATATATATATATGTATATGTTTTTAAATGATTAAATTTCAATCATTAAACTTACAAATACTTTGTATTTTTGATATACTTTATTACTTTTCAGAAACGAATATATATATAAATATATATATCAATAAGTACATCGAAATATATATATTATCTAATGTTATATAAATATATTATTGAAATGTAATTTATTGTTATATATATATATATTAATAAGACTAAAATTTAGTGCAATTTTACAGATGCAAAAAAGTGTAAATAGATGTAACATTTTCTTTCTGCTAATAAATTCTTTTGAAAATAAAAAAATATATAAAATTGTAATAAGTAAACAGATAACAAAAAAAAGAAAGAAAATATTTAAAAAAAACGACATTTTTATTTAAAGTAAGATAGTTAAATGTATTGAGCAATACCACTTTTGCAAAAAGCATTAAGTTATTAAATGAAAAATATTATTTGAAAATATCAATAACTACATAGAAAAATATATATTACCTAATGTTATATAATCAATATTTTTATTATATTATTAATATATTATTGAAATGTAATTTATTGTTGTTGTTGTTAGCATATTTTATATTATGTTTAAAATTGGAGATAAATATATAAAATGTTACAAAAATTTTCTTTTACATAAAACGCAACTAGAGCTTAGCAGAAGAATTTTTTTTATTTTAAGTAAGATCTGTATTAAAAACCAAACACAATTTATATACATTATGTACAAAAAAGAAAAAAATAATTGATATTTGTATTTGTGTAAATATATTTTGACCTGTATTTAAATGAATGAATGTAATGAATGTTTTTAATTTAATAAACGGTATTATTATTATTATTATTATTATTATTATTATTATTATTATTATTATTATTATTATTATTATTATTATTATTATTATTATTATTATTATTATTATTATTATTATTATTATTATTATTATTATCATCATCATCATCATCTTTTAAAAGAACTTTATTGAATATAACAAGAAAAAGGTTACATTTATAACTATTTTACCACATGCAGATGAATTGAAGTTAGTATAAATAATTGAAAATTGTAATTTAGGAGGGGGGCAACAAAGACAAAGGATATGCATGTGGTTTACAAATTTGAGTTTACATTTTTTTAAAAAAGTATATATATATACACATCCAATTAGTTTTGTGCAATGGTAAGGCTGTTAGTTCTGTTTTTAATTAGTCTTTTTTCCATCTATAATTTTGAGTGCTGTTGTAATATAGACCAGGTGGCTGTGTACATCTTTTGGGATACAATTTTTTCATCCCTTAAGCGGAGCTGTTCCATCTTGTTCCAGAATGTGTTTGGATGTCTACGTGGATCATTGTTGTACATGAAGGAGCATCTTGTGCACCATAGTGTAAGTAATATAAAAGTACTAGCTCGAATATGCGGGTAGCTACCCTTAACAAATGATTGTAAAAGTTTTTGAATGTCACAATTTCTTTGTTTGCACAATGATGTGATGGATGAGTGAATATTATCAAATGCAGGGCAGGTAAAAAGAAAATGTTCTTGTGTCTCAGTCTCTCTATGACATAACCAGCATATGTCTTCTGTATTTATGTAATGCCTTCTATATCTACAAAAGTGTAATGTTGGCAGTGCTTCAAGATTTAATTTGAGTAGAAAATCATAATATTTGGGTTCTAATGACCAGAATTTAAATTTTCGGGTTAGTTGTCTATTGTTAATGTTTAAAATTGGTCTTTTATCATTTACGGGAGAGCAAGTTATCTGGTATACATCCCAATATTTAAACTTATCTTGAGGTGGTGAATAAGTAATGTTTGGAATGTTAAGAATTAGTGTAAGCAAGGTTTTCCAATATCCACTGGCTGGTGGTGGTTTATCTTTTGGGGTAATCTTGAAGAACACTTTCATGTATAAAAATAAATAAGAACATGCAGAAATAAGATTTAATGTCTTTTGAATGTTAAAAATATGTATTGAATGTAATCCTAAACCATTTTGTATTAGAGGAGCTTGAATACGTTTTAGTGAAACTGAAACAATCTTTTTTCCCCACAGCAACTTTCCACATAATGAGTTTATTTTATTAGTAAAAGATTTAGTGTATAGCATTATTGGAGAATAGTATGTGATTCGAGTCATAATTAATAGAGTAAACAGGGATACTTTTGAATACAATGAAAGGTAAGATTTTGAAAGTGAATCAATTGTTTTCTATTTTATTTTGTCTTGTATTTGTTGACGCATTTCTAGGTTGCTCAAATAGAAGGGGAATCCCACAAAAGAGCTGGATTTTTCTTTAAAATGTTGTGTGTGAAATTGTCCTGTATATATTGATCACGCAGAAGATTTATCCATGTTAAACTCCAGCTTGCATTTGTTAGTGTATGAATTAAGAATTTTCAATAGAGTTGGGATCTGTTTTTTAGAAGTTAAAAAAATCAAGACATCATCCATGTAGGCAATACAGGATATGTTTGCTTTCAGACCAGGTACGTATATGCCTGATAATTCTTTCCTATCATATTGAGTAAGGGATTGATATAGAAAGTAAAAAAAAGAGCACTTAGTGGTGAACCTTGTGGAATTGAACAGTAAGGTAAAAAAGAGGAGGAATTCTTACCATTAAGTGTAATATGTATTTCTCTACTTAATAGAAGATTGGTGATTAAATATATTAAGGATCTTGGTATTGTTGTGTCTGCTAATTCTTCAACAAGAAGTTCAACTGGAACCATATCAAATGCTGATTTTATATCCAGTTGGAATACGACTGGACTATATTTTTTATTATTTCTGACAGAATCAATAATTGTTTTGAATAGATAGGCTGCTTGCATTATAGATGAACCTTTCTTAGCAAACTGCATTTTAGATAATGTAGGTATAATATAGGGTTCTATTTTGTCTTTAATGATTGACTCCAGCAGTTTGATACCCAGAGGGCTCATTGATATGGGCCTTAGATTGTTTAGTATAGTTATTTTTCCATGTGTTTTGATAAATGGTACTAGTAAAATAGGGTATAATCCATGTATAAGATGGACTTTTTTTTGTTAGAAAGTTTGCTAGATTACATAGATACTGTGCAGTAAATTTTTCTAATTGCTTGAATACAAAGCAAGGTATGCCATGCATTCCTGGGTGACTGTAGTTTGGTGTTGATGCTAATTTTTGAATAAAGTCTTTGGGAATAAATACTGTATCTTCTTCTGGCTCACTGAGAAAAAATGGTGCAGGATTGAATTTTTTCTTCTCTTGAAGTTTGGATTTGAAATGTGTGTACAGAGGTAGCAACATGTTGTAACCAGAAATTGTATCTTCTTGTATTTTAATTTCTGTCACTATGCGAGTTGATGGCTTTTGTCCCAGTGCCCAGTGAATATAGTGTCTGGACCATGTGTGTGTCTGTGTCAAAAAGAGTTTTCTTTTTTTAATTGCCAGGCATTTTCTAAGTACTTCAGAAACTAATTGATAAAGTTTCTTCAGAGCAATCACATTTGAGCAACCTTGTTTATTTGTAGTACTGTTTGTGATTCTTTTGTGTGTTTCATCTACAAGAGCTAGAAGCCTTGAGGGGGCTGGGGTAGCCTTTGTTATGGCATCAATTGTATATGAAATAATATTGACAAAGGAAATCCATGTTTGCACTGGATCATTTCAATGTCTTGAAGTTTGAAGAGATATATATATATATATATATATATATATTTCTGAGAATAAATATTCTGGGGTTCGACATGGAAAGAGCACTCTTATTGTGTTTCCAATAGATGTTATTGATCTGTGTATAAAATCATTCTTTAGTGAAACAATAATTGCAGAATGATATGATAATGATGAGTTTTTTTATTGTTAGGCTGATCATGTGATGTAACACTGGTGAGTAGAAGACCAGGTCAATTAATAATGAAAACCTGCCATTATTAAATGTTACTGAATTCTGTGGGAGATAGCCTTCCCCACTCATGAGTGGTATGGCTAGTAAATGCAACCATTTTGTGATAAACCCATTGTAAGACATGTTGAAATCACCAAGTAAAATTAATGGATGTGATGAGGATGCTATTTTGGAATTTATAATTTGAATGACTTTATTTATTGCTGTATGATTTGGAGGTAAATAGACAAATGCTACATTCAATGTAACTGTTTTATCATATAATGTATTAATTAATATGTGTGCATCTATATATATTATTTTGAATGAATAGAAGGGGCAGGTTTTTATTACTACTACTACTTCTGTTCCTGCTGAGGGTGAGAATGATGCTTGGGAGAATGCTGAGTATCCTTGATTATTAAGATAGTTAGATGGATTAATCTGAGATTTATTATAAATTTTTGTTTCAAGTACCCCTAGCAAATGAGGCTGTATAATTTTAAGCCATTTTACTAATTGATAGTTTTTTCCGTGAGTTTAATCCACAGATGTTTAATGACACTATTTTTATTTTCATTACACTTTCACTCAATAAAAACAGAATACACCTGTTGCAGTCGATAGATTGTAATTTTATATGGTTTAAATAACTTGTACAAATTATGACAAAGAATTTTTATGTCTGGAGGTTCTACATCCTCTCTCCTGTGACAATTTTTGCACATTTACTTTTTTATTGGTGCTAAGGTCCTCATCTGAAGTGTATTCAAACTCGGTATCCATTGAACTCATATTTGATTTTCTTATTTTTTTATGATCTAATGTCTGAGGCATATCATCTTCACTGAGATCAATAGGCACTGCCGCATTTTTTCTGCTTCATTTGCTTTGTGGCCTGCCTGGTTTTCGGTTGGCAGTGACATTTATTTTCGTGTCTGTAGGTGGCAGGCAAGGCACTAGATAGTCCATCACATCTTGAGAAGTTTTGTTAAGGAGTGTTTTGGATTGTTTGTGATTTTGACAATCACTTTTTAATATTTCTTGTTGAGATAAACTATTTTTTTGTAATACTGATTTATCCTCGTCATTCAGTGATTGATTTTCGGGTAAAATTGATTCACTTTCTTCATTTACTGATTGTTCTCTGGTGATGTTTAGACCATCTGTTACATCATTAATTGGATTTTGATAGCATATTGTAGTTGATTCACTTGCCGGTTGAGGAGTGAATTCTGTATTATTTACTGGTGCATTTCCACATTGATGACTTGAGATTGCTCTCATATCACAATGTTTACATTTAAGTTTTGGGCATGTATTATAATATGCCCTTGTTGTTTGCAATGAAAACATTGCGGTTTAAGTCCATGAATTATTAAGAGTAATGATGCTTCATGGTCGGTTATAAGAATGGGAATATCATTTGGATTTATGTTTTGATTTAATTTAACTTTAAAATGATAACTGTTACCACAGATCAGTATCGGAGTTCCTTTTAAATATATAGGTTGAAAGGCAACAACAGTGCCAAATGGTTACATTAATTTATTGAGGTCATTTATTGTTGTAGTAGTAGTAGTAGTAGTAGTAGTAGTAGTAGTAGTAGTAGTAGTAGTAGTAGTAGTAGTAGTAGTAGTAGTAGTAGTAGTAGTAGTAGTAGTAGTAGTAGTAGTAGTAGTAGTAGTAGTAGTAGTAGTAGTAGTAGTAGTAGTAGTAGTAGTAGTAGTAGTAGTAGTAGTAGTAGTAGTAGTAGTAGTAGTAGTAGTAGTAGTAGTAGTAGTAGTAGTAGTAGTAGTAGTAGTAGTAGTAGTAGTAGTAGTAGTAGTAGTAGTAGTAGTAGTAGTAGTAGTAGTAGTAGTAGTAGTAGTAGTAGTAGTAGTAGTCGTAGTAGTAGTCGTAGGAGTCAGTAGTAGGAGTAGTAGTAGTAGTAGTAGTAATAGTAGTAGTAGTAGTAGTAGTAGTAGTAGTAGCAGTAGCAGTAGCAGCAGCAGCAGCAGCAGCAGCAGCAGCAGCAGTAGTAGTAATCACAATATAGACATAATATAAAAAACTTTTTAAAACTAGTAGTAGTAGTAGTAGTAGTAGTAGTAGTAGTAGTAGTAGTAGTAGTAGTAGTAGTAGTAGTAGTAGTAGTAGTAGTAGTAGTAGTAGTAGTAGTAGTAGTAGTAGTAGTAGTAGTAGTAGTAGTAGTAGTAGTAGTAGTGGTGGTGGTGGTGGTGGTGGTGGTGGTGGTGGTGGTGGTATTATTATTATTATGATGATGATGATGTTTCAAAAGGCACTTTATTAACTCAAAGAAACCTTACATTGTTTGCATGTTTTACCTTGTGTTACATTGAATTATTTAGCATTATTACATTTATCAAGTTGCTCCAGAAATGGATATTTCAACTGAAAAAAAACATTGTCCATTATTAATTGGTACATTTAGTTGTAGGAGTTCTATTTCAAATGAAAATATATTCCATCTTCTTTATGTAAGTGTGCAATTTTTTGACTTTCTTCTAATCATATAGATCTAATCAAGAACACAGTTCTTCATCTTTATGCTAGTGTGCAATTTCTTCTAATTATAAACCACTATTATTGTGTATGGTCCAATTTTAATTGATTGTTCATTGATTCTTCCATATGTCACTATAGTTCATTTTAATGTCTCTCCTTTTTTAATTACATTGATAAAAAGTTTGTGAATTTCTCTGATATTGGTTTAACTGAGTGTGTGATATACTTACAACATTGATGACTGTTTTAACAGAGACCAAGTTGCTGCATATAAAAGTGGACATGTAATTAGCCTGTCTCTATTTTGAATGCATGCTAATGTTTTTAAATGTAGATGGGTGGTGTCTAGTATTTTTTCCAATCAAGAAAGTGCATCTGGTGCACCAGAATGCATATGAAGAATGTGGCCACTCTAATGCTGGGTATTGATCTCTCCCGGAAAGCACTGAGTATTTGATTGATCGTGATACCAGGTTTTTTGTATGCAATACACATAATCTGTCTTGTTTGGTTTAGAGCCAAACACTGATATATAAGGTGGTGTAGTGTCTCCTCTGCTTGGTGACACAGTCCACAGAAGGGATCAATGGATAAGTATAGCTTCTTGTGATATAGAAAATGTGTTGTTGGCATCACAACTAAATTTATTTTGATTATAAAGTCAAAATATTTGGGCTCAAGCACCCTTTTTTTAAATTCCTTGAGCAATTTTTTGTTGTTAATTTCTAACTTAGGAGGGAAAGTGTTCACATCATTTTGAGATGTTGACTAAATCATACATTTCCCAGTATGAATATTTATTTAGAAACTGATCCGGATTATGTATTGATAGATAATGGTAGCAAAAAATAATCTTTTTGGAGGTGGCCTATCTGTTGGAGTGATCTTGACCAAGTGATTAAGTCTAGGGAATTTTGCAATCATGGTGACTATAAGGTTTCTCAGCTTTTGTAATTGGAAGATGTTAATTCTATGCAAGCCAAGACCATTTTTGGTAAGGGGTTTGTTAAGTTTTTTAGATGAGATCGCTACAGTTTTTTTAGACCAGAGTAGCTTATTATATATGGTTATAATTTTTGCTATAAATGCTTTGGAGAAAGAAACAACTGGCACATAATAAACTATTTTTGTTGTAATAAGCTGATTAATTAACTGTACTTTTGCATATAGTGACATATATGCTTTGGATAAAGAATCAACTATTCTTTCAGCTACTTCATTCAGCTTATTTTGAATATAACATCTCATTCCCATGATTCCCATATGAAATGGGAACCCAAGGAAAGGGTTGGATTTGAGTTGTAGTTTGATGCACATTGCTTTCCAGTGAATAGTGTCCAAGCTGTAGTTTTTTCTGGATTAAACTTTAATTTGTATTTCTGTGAATATTCTTGCAGTATCTTTTGCAGTTGTGGTATTTGTTTTTTGGATGTCAGGAAGACAGTGACATCATCCATGTATGCAAAGCATGCAGTTTGCTGTGCTGTGCCAGGTATCTCAATTCCTCCAAAAGTCTGCTGCATGCTATTAATGAGGGGATTAATGTATAATATAAACAGCAATGAGCTGAGAGGGGACCCTTGGGATATTTACTGAGTTGGGGTGAATGATGGGGAGTTTTTTCCATTTAGTGTTACATGAATCTCTCTATTTAAAAGTAGGTTAGCTATTAGGTATAAGTGTGTTCTAGGGATTTGAGTGTTTTCAAGCATTTTTAAGAGTGTAGATATGCTTACCGAATCAAAGGCAGCCTCGATATCAAGCTGTACCACTATGGGAGCATATTTTTTTCACTGTCTGACTGTTGTTAGAATTGCTTTAAATAACAAGGCTTCCTCCATTGTTGAAGAGCCTTTCTTTGCATACTGTGCTTCAGAAATGAGTGGCAATATGTATGGTTCAATTTCATCTTTAATGATTTTTTCGATGTTCTTTATAGGCAATGGTCCCATAGATATTGGTCTAATGTCTGTAGTTAGTGAAATAATTGTTTTCTTTTTATTATATGGTACTATGGCAAGTGTATAGACCCCCTCAATGGTCATGATTTGCTGTGACAAATAGTTAGCTAAACAACTTAAATATTTTACTGTAAATTTGCTTAGATATTTTAATATAAATAGTGGGATTCTGGGACTTCCTGGGTGACAAGTATCTGGAATATTATTGTGTTTAGCCATGAAAAGATCTGTAGAAAATGGGGTTTCAGTCTCAGGAGGGCCAAACATATCATGCATTATTGTAGGTGATTCTTGTGTTTGTAACTTTTTTTTGAAAAATTCAAAGATGGGCATAATCATATTTTGGCTGGCATATGTTGCATTATTTGCCTCTATTGCCATTGGTACCTTCATATTTGACTTGTTTCCAAGTGCCCACCTTATGTAATCTCTGGTCCAAGTTTGAGGTTTGAGAAGGCATGTTTTACTTTTTTTTATTTTTAAATAGCTTTTAAGAGCATCACAAGCATTATTGTATGCATGCGTAAGTTTAAATATGTACTGTTGTGTGTAGTGTGATGGGTTGATCCTGATTATCTGTTGATGTAACTGGTCTTCTATAGATAGAAGTTTTGATGGTGGAGGTTGCATCATGGCTAAATGGTTGATGTTAAATGGCAGTATACCAATAAATGCAAAATATTGTTGTACTGGGTCAAGGTTCATATCTTTAATTTTATTTAGCATTATATATGTCTCAGAGAAAATGAATTCCTTGGTTGCTATAGGGAGTAGAACTCATATTGTTCTTGTGAGTGGATGTGTTGATGTTTGGATTTGATCACAATTGATTGTAATTATTTGTGCTGAATGATCTGAGAAGGCTGCAGGAGTTAATTTGATTGTAATTAGGTAGTGGAGTATTGGGAAATAAAAACTAAGATCAATTAGTGAAGAGAAGTGACCATTGTGAAAAGAGATGGCATCATGTGATAAAAATCCTTGGCCACTTATTAATGGTGTGGCTATTTTATGAAGCCAACATTGTGTGAAGTCTTGGTATGTTGTATTGAAATCTCCAATTACTACAGATGGATTTGCTATGGTAGCTAGCCTTACATTTATGTTTGCAATTATGGTGTCTATCTTGTTGTTTTGGAAGGTCATGTAGACAAAAACTATATTAATTGTTATACTTTTATGACTGAAAGTTGCAATCAACAACTTGATATCTATATGAAAAATTTTAAATGTTAGGAAAGGTGAATTTCTGGCGATTAGGAGACCAGTTCCAGATGAGGGAGAGAAAGAATCCCTTGAGCATGCACAGAATCCCTCTCCAAACAATGTTTAGCAGGGTCAGTCTGAGATCCAGCATAAATTTTTGTCTCAAGCAAACCCATTATGTGTGGTCGATTATCTTTGATCCAGTATCTTAGTTTGTTAATTTTTGAGGTCGAATTTAAACCTCTAACATTGATTGCTGCAATCTTAATTTTCATTAAACCTGTTTATATGTTCTCTCTCAGAATTCAGACTTGCTATTGATGGCTGTTCCCATGCATCTTCATATTGTGCCTTGAATTCTTCATCTGTTGGTTCCGTTGTTTCAGATGTGTAGCCAGTGTAATTTTGGCTGCATTCTAGTGTTTTTGCTTTTTGGGGTCCTCTATTTCTTTTTGGCGGGCGGCCTGGCTTTCTTCTCTGGTCTATATTGGCTTGAAAAATTTGTGGCAATTTTGGGGTGATGGCTAGCATGATCTCTGTTGCAGTTTTATTTTTTGCTCTTGTTGTCTGTGTTGATATAGATATATTTTCAATATTACTGTTTAATGAGATTTCTTGGTCTTTCAATGATTTTCTCTTATCAATGTTTTTATTGAATTACATTTGGGGCAGTTGTTTCTGATGTGTCCTCCCAAGTCTTTTGCTTTATTACTTTTTTTTGGCTGGGATTTGAATCTTAATTGAACTGTCTGAAACATTAGCTGCTTTTGATGTATGTTCAGCTCTTTTGTTATTGATTTGTGTATGTGTTGATAATTTTTGATTATTGTTATCTTCCTTGTTGTCCACCTTCTTTGTTTGATTAATAGCATCTTGATCTTGGCTTTGTTGATCTTCTATGTTAGGTTGGTTTTCGTGATTTTTTTTAGTGTTGCAGCTAATTGCTAGGTGCCCATGCTCTCCACAAGCAAAGCATTTGGGCCTTAACCCTTTTATATAGATGGTGAGTATGGCATCTTGGTCCACTATCTGGGTCAGGATATCTTCCAGGTTTATATTGTTTTCTAGCTTTTATTTTAAATTGAAAATTGTTGCTGAAAACTGGGATAGGGAGTGTCTGATAAATACATTTGTTTAATATATATAGCTTTCCCAGATGGATTCATTAGTTTCTGAAAGTCCTTATATTGTAACCAAAATAGGCATTTTTTATTATTCCAGTACAATAATTTAGTAGGTTTTGATCTATATATACATTCACATAGTTACCTATTGTTTTAACTTGATTTTGGAATCTTGACCGTTGGTGTTCATCGAAGAATTGAATAGCAATGGAACGTGAGTTGGGATGTTCTCCAATACTAGAAATCGTATCCCACATAGCTTTTTTCGTCAACTCTTCATATAAGAACTCTCTGGGGAATTTGTATAGAGATAGGTTGTTATCTGTGACAGCTATTACTATTGATTTAGAAGAAAAAAAAATTTTAAATGTTGCAAAAAGTTTTTTAGGGATTGTACTATTGAAATTAACATTAATTTCCTGTAACTCATTCTGACTCCATATTGCTGGGGTGGGGGGAAGGGCTTTCATTATTATTTTCCATTAGATGTAAATTATTTATGTTGGCCTGATTCTGTTTTCTAAATCTAGCAGCCTATGAAACGTACCAAAGTTATTTCAAGTGCCTCTAGTCTGCTCATTTTATTTCTGCAACCTTCGCATAAGTTTCTGTGCTAGTGGTAGAAATCTTTCTATTGCCATTAGAGTTGTTGCACCCTTTTTCTCCGCCTTTCTGACCTGATGCCATGTTGTTTAAGATTTTTGATTGATTTTATGTCAAAGTGAAAAAAAAAATCATCCTATTTACTTTTTGGTGAAATCAAACCCCGTTACAACAGTTTCCTGTTGAGAGTTTTTATGTTACAAAATATAATTTTTAAATAAAAACAAATCTCTTAACTTATTTAATAGTAACTAGATATTTTATAAATATCATTTATTTACATAACGTCAGTCATAGAATTTAATGATCTTTTTCTTTCATTTTATAGCAATTTTTTCCTTTTTTTCAAAAGATTCTTTTCTTATATGAATCATTTTACTTTAAATTGCTCATTTTTAATATTTTTTGGAAGAGAACTTATTTTTAACTTTATTTTAAAAGAAACAAAAGGACTATAT